>WNNJ02003554.1:0-78174 GCA_012934845.2 Pomphorhynchus laevis | reverse complement strand
AAAATAATATAAAATATTATTAAATAATAATAAATAATATAAATAATATAATAATTATTTAAATAATAATATATTTAATAATATTAAATATATTTAAATTATATTATTTAATATATTTAACGAATTTTCTCTACAATTAAGTATTAAAAATGGGATTCGTCATATTTCTGATTCGATGTTTTTATTTAGGGAAATATTGGAAAGTATATATCTGAATTTTTGTGACTAAAGCTTAATTCGAAGGTCATAAGTGATGACGGTGCTTTTGACGTGATCTTTTTTATCTTTCATTATACAAAAAAGACTGCACAAAATATAACAAAAAGGCACTACACATTAGAACGGCATTAGTGCAATGAGAAGCACGAAAAAAAACAGAAAAACAGCTCTTATATTGGACTTATTAGACAGATCAGCACCTTCTGCTAACTTTGCCTCCATGTTATTTTTATCAATGCTTAGAGTCGCTGTGTATCAAATTTTAACACTTCAAGAAATCCTTCCGAAATAACTGTGATTGCTCTGGAGGTCTACTACTAACAAGAAGCAAATACCTGAAATTATCCACGTCTTCCAAAATATCGAGTATATTGTTGCGTTCAAATTCAGTTTGTGTGCTCTTTTGTATTTCTGATAGGATTTTTCTGAGCATTTTTAAACCCATACAAATGCTCAAATTGCATGAGAAATGGAAATCGAGCATCTTAATGGATGTATGACATATCGTTTTATCTATGTTACTGCCATAGTCATGCATAATTCGTTTTTTATCTTTCGAGTTGTTTGTACGGATTTAGCAAAGTTATTTGGCTTTAATCAATTGTAAATCAAAAACTTTAATTGTCGATCTTATGACTACCATTGCATTCTTGAGTCTTCGTGAGATAGTGTTCGTGTTTTTTATGTATTACTAAAGTGACTTTTAGTACTTCAATAAAACAAGAAAGCAGATAAAGTACAGACTCCGCTGAGGCAATCCTTTAAGGGGATAGTGCATTTGTCTTTTTATATCGTCATCCTAAAACAGGGCCTTACATGATAAAAATTTATAAACCCGATCACTAGTGTTTTGGAATCCGGAGTCGCCATAAAGCGCTAAGCATTTTCTGTTCTGTCTTCATTGTCATAAGCTGCCTTTATATTGAAAGCAGAGTATTTTAAGGTCACATATGCTTTTGAATAACTGATCGATGTCTTGAAAATTCGCTTTAAGTAGTCCTAATTTCTGTAGCCTGGACTTTATTGCTTGCGTTGTCGCTTTTTCGTAGGTCGACACTAATGTGCTCCCAACAGATATAGGTATTACATCCAGCAGATATTGTACATTTTTTATGTTGTCTTTGATTATTTTCACTAGATTTATTATGTTTAATATCCTTCCATTCTTATCCGTTGGCCCATATCATTTCCCTTGATATACTCTGCATGCACTCAAACGAAAGAATGTTAAGCACCTTGGTAGGAAGATAGACTCTTACTGAAAAATTTCGAGGCACATATCCATGCTCCCAGGATATCTTTTTCGTATATGTTTGACCCTTTCCAGTGTTATTAAAATCACTGATCAATATGTCTACTTCTGTAAGCATTTGGTTGGTAAGTATTTTCCTAACTTGAACCTTGTGAATTTGCCATGGTCTAATGTAAATTCCTGCGACGGACATTCTTCTAGATCCGAGGTACACTTCTATCAAAGTAATATAGAAATGTATATCTACACCACTGGAGCAGTCAGCTTAGTGGATGTTGCGTTGAATCACGATACAGACGTCCTGAGTTCAAATCCGATCATCACCAGTGTACGGATTAAGCAGATGATAAGGGTCGAAACGTGAAATGTAGGTCTGGGTCAGCAGCTGATGAGACCCACCCAGACTGATTAGTAGCGTCCTGATGTATCAAAAGTAAGATCAATACCTGTGAGGATAATATCGTGCCACAATAGGAAAAATTTCAGCTCACAGATGAAATCAAATACAATTAAAAACATTCATTGCAAGTGGCAGAATGAAAAACGTGTGATCCGGCTAGCGGATCACACACATCGGGTAGGTTTCTAATAGATCGTTAGAATACGATCCCCTACCAAAAGTAATATACAGAAATGTATATCTACACCACTGGAGCAGCCAGCCTAGTGGATGTTGCGTTGAATCACGATACAGACGTCCTGAGTCCAAATCCGATCAGCATCAGTCAACGGAGAAAGCAGATAATAAGGGTCGAAACGTGAAATGTAGGTCTGGGTCAGCAGCTGATTAGTAGTGTCCTGCTGTATCAAAAATAAGATCAATACCTGTGAGGATAATATCGTGCCACAATCGAAAAAAAAATTTCAGCTCTCAGATGCAATCAAGTACAATAAATATATATAATAATATAAAATTGTATATAATTTATATTTATATCATGTTAAAAATTAAAGTTAATATTTAAAATAAAAGTGACGTTATAAATTGACTAATAAATAGCAGACGATGTATAAGAATAAAGAATAGAGGTCATCAGTATAAACCGCTATAATTAAATCATATGCAGAACAAAGTAATTTAATTTTAAATTAAATAATAAATGTGGTTAGTCAATTTGTCTTAGATTTCCAGATATTGATTACATGTCTAAATATTAGTCTCTAAATATTAATCTATAAATAATAAAGTTAAAAGTTAAAAATAACTTTTAAACACGAGTTTGATCAGTTACAAAATACACTGTAATCAACGTATTTATAAATTTAATTTATTAAATTAATATTTTATTTTAATTTATTAACACTGGTATTATCCAGTGTTATACATCATAAATCGTGGTTAAAATTGTCTTGAATAAATATACTTACAAAAGACCGATACTATAGTCACTTAGTGTTCCACGAAAGGATTAAAAAACTGGTAAATATCATACATGGACTTGTAAGTTGAAATGTATTTTCTTTGTTTAGCAACGATCAATATTTTGTACGTTCAATTCACTGGTTAAAACATCTTGAACATAACTACGACTAGAACAAAAAGTAATAATTGAAATAATTAAAAGTAATAATAAAAAAGGTTCTAATTGATTAATTAGAACTACACAAATCGTCGACAAATCGACAAGAATATTCTGTTTAACATGACACCTAAAAGAAAGAATAATAATAAGTCCTTGCCATTATACACAACACTTTAAGTCCAATGTGACGCTGACAACTACGGGGTGTGGACAACAGTATTAATCTTGGTCAACCAACAAGCGTCCTATTCAAATAAACCTTACTACCGCTGTTATTGATCTTTCGATATCATCAAGCTATTGATTGAACGCTCCGAACCTAATTACCAATTAAACTCTCTTCCTTCTGAACACACTAACAAGTATCATGTAGCGCCAACTGTGAAGTCACATGCAATATTGCCGTACATTTGTGACACAGCAAACACTAATGTATTGGATACTGATGTTGGTTCAAATTAACTAGCGCTGAACGGTATTTGTAATTGTTCTTATTCAACAAGCGCCAGTGTACTTAATTGTAACGCTGGTTCTACTCAAATAGTAGGAAACAACATTTGTAAGAGTTCTGATGTATTTGACTCATTACAGAATTATCATGAAACAACATTGTCAATACGAAATGAAGTTGATGACCAGGATCTTTAGTCCGTCAGCTGTAGAGCTGCTGAGAAGTCTGTCTTGAAAGGAAATATTAAGGATAAGCTTATCTCAAATTCATGCAATTCACAGTGCAATTCAGTTTTTGTATCCCTTGGACAACAAGACCATATTCAAATAGATTATGTTAATCCTGATGATCGTCGATTGGAGACGGAAACGATGGCAGAGAAATCTTTTGACCAGGGCTCTATATTCCAGCTATCAGTTAGTGCAGTTTCGACATTTATCCGGCAGTTACCACATATGATAATTCAGCAATCAATTCGCCCCACAACAACTTAAGTCAATTCGTTCTCAACGATAATGACAAAGCAAGTTGCCCAACGGAGTACGCTTTTTCGAATACTAAATTACAGAATCGTTAAGATCGATCAAAAAGTGTCATCTTTGCGAATATAACTGAGTATACATTCGTTAATATTCAACACCGCTTAGATGATGATTAGTTGTATGTAAGAAAAGTGTTATCACAAGTTATTGCCGATTCCTTAAGGGATGTCATTTCTAATGCAAAAGTGTTCTCTCTATTTCGTGTAAACAAAACGAGCGAACATATCGACACACCCCAGATTACTTAAGGCTATTTTTACGCAAGAATCTACGGCTAGCATAGTCCTTCAGAGTTCATTTCGTTCAAGAAGCAGCCCAATGCGGCTATTGAAAGATCTGACATATGATGAACGCCAGGTTAAAAAATTGCCAAGCAACAACTTATTAAACGAACCAAACCAGGGAAGAAAATTTCACAATTCAGAATTGTCAAGTAGTGCGGCGAAGGAATCGAATTTACAGGGTTCCATTAGAGCAAGAGTGAAACTGGGTTATTTTACCGCCTTCTCAGCGACCTACAATATGCTAAAAAACAATCCAACCGGTATCTCCTCTATATAATGTTCTGACAAGTTTTTGAAGATGAACATATTCGTAGTCATTCTAGTCCACAGCTAGAAGCCTAGTAACACTAACGCGCGAAGCCTAGTTAATAAAATTGATGAATTACGAATTATAGTTTGGGATACAAGTCCTTTATGTGTAGGAATCACAGAGTCTTGGCTAAGTTCTTATATCCTTGATGGCGAAATTGATATAAATTATTTTTTCATATCGTGCAGGCATATCTATGTGCAGAGAGGGAAGTGTTGTTCTGTATGTACACTCAAGTGCTTCAGTCATGCTAATTGAATCAATTTCCGAAAATGGTATAGAAATGTTGTGGTGTAGGATGTCGGTGAACAACGATATTCCTATTGCCATTGATCTTATTTATCTTAGCCCTTCTGCTGATGTTATATCGATATTGCGAAACCTTAATAAGTTTGTTTCTAATAGAAATGTTGTCGTAATGGGTGATCTCAATATACCTCATATTGATTGGCCATCCTACATACCTCCCTTGCAGTGTTATATATACTTTGTTGACCTATTCAACACAATAATCGCTTTGTATTTGCCCCATGCAATCCTTAAACCTACTTGTTTCTATAAGGACAGTCCATCGCTGTTAGATGTGTATTTTATTTCCGCCGTTTAGACAATATTAAACGTTGAGTACTTGGCCCACTTAGGTAAATATGATCACTGCATCCTCCTTATGGATTCTTTAGTCTCGCAAAACATATTTTAAGCGGCATTTTGGACGTGTAAATTCCTTTAAATCTAATATTGATTTGGTCCGTCAATGTCGAATCCACATTCAATGGCTTATTCCCCTAGTAGTTAAAAAAGGATTTATTTTCACGTGCAAATGCGTGCTGGTGCACGCATACATGACAACAACAAAAAATCTAAGTCGAGTGTCGAGAAAATATCAGATTCATTTTCATTGTATTTTCTTGATGGGAAGCCTATAGACAATGTCGATAATATTAAGGACTTGGTAATAATTTTATCAAACGACCTCTCCACTAAACATAATACTGAGTACGTGTATGCTAAAGCTTTGTGCATGGTAGGGCTTCATAACCGTACTTTTGAACATATTGATTTGAGATCACTCATGCTATTAGTACATGCATTTGTTCTGAGTCACTTGTTGTATGCGTCACAGTGCATATATCCCCGAACTAAAGGTGAAATAAATAAACTCGAAAGGATATTACGTCGGGCAACAAAGCTGTTCAGGCCATTAAGATCGTCATGCTATGCGGATAGATTAAATACTCCGCGACTCATTTCATTACAAACACTGCGAGATATGGCTAATATGATATTGGTGTGGCAGATCCTCAGCAATCTTACTCATGCCCTGTGTGGCATATTTTATCTCCAGAATTCTTCATATTTGCTTGAGCAAAAGTCTACTCTTAGACATCACAGACTCATCCGCTCAGACTATACGATATTCGAAGTAATTACTTCTAAATGGAATAGCCTAGATGACACGATAATCAATTTGCATACTTTACATGAATTTAAGCAACTTATATGGGAGGCCAGCCACGAATGACTTATAGGTTTTGTTCTATTCTTTTACTTTTTCTCTCTAAAATATATTTTAGTGTTTGTGCTGCAACTTTTAGCTTTTGCTCGTTTGTTGTCGAAGATTAAATATAATATAGTTACGAATCATCAAATTTATGGCTTAGTTACGAATAATATCAAATTTATGGCTTTGGCAAAACGGTACACTAGTTGTACACTATTTTTACATTCATGGTTGGGTTAAATTGTATGAGCGTAAAATTCAACTATTTAACCATTTAATGCCAGCGAATAATCATCAATATTGATGTATTACATTCTATTTTATAATTAATTTTACCTAATTTTGTCGAATCATTTATTCTGAATAAATTGTTTTAAGTGAACTGGATAATTTTAGACCAGTGATTTTAGAACATTGCAGATCATTGACTAGTATTAATTTATGATTAATTAATAATTTAATCAATTTTAATGATTAATATTTAATCAATATTAAACAATATATTTTAATAATTTTTTATCAGTGACACACGAATAATTAAGAATAACTAGCCTGGATATTTTTTTAAATTATTTGTTTAAACTGTTTGTGACCACTTATGCTACAGACAAAATGTTGAAAAGACAAATCTAATTGCATTTGAGTGTAACTTTTGTAAATTAGAACACGCATGTTTTCCTGGTTGAATAAATCATGTATTTCTGCTGATACTTTGTACTTAAACTAATTTGTCAAATATCTTTCAAAAGTTTACCTATTTAAACACGATAAGCATTTTACATATTTTACTTTATATATATTACTAATTACAAGTTAGTTTCTTACAACAAAGGTGAGAATATACGATTCAAAAAACGTAAAAATCTGAAGTTTCTAAATAAATATAATATTTTAGAAATCATATGCTTTACATCAAAATCTTTTAGAAGCGGTTAAAACTAGGCGATAAAAATCGTTTCATCCTTTCATTTTCATATCCTGAAAATTCTGATTTTTAACTTGTTAATTCGTTTACACATTTCTCACCAATTTTTATTACGATTTGCCGTTTTTACAAATAGATCTCGATTATGTGTTTAATCTGGATACCGTTATTTTATTAACAAATGGAATAAAACGAAAAATACTGTTTATGTCACTATCAAAAGAAACTTCAAATTCAACAAAACAATTAACAGACAAAATTCACTCAAAGTTAAAGATTAGCAATTCGAAAAATACCTACCTAACACATTCGGGATGCAACCTAAGCTCTAGATTATCTGGTATATTTGACTTTAGACATATTAAAAAGGCTCTTTCATCTACCAATGTATACCAGCAACATGATCAGTCATTATCCCGCAAATTGAGTAATGCAGCTGAAGACACTGATTTCGTTAATCAAAACAGGTCGTCAATTGAAGAAGACGATGATTCGATTTTAAACTTAAGCCATATACACGATAGCGTGTCTACAGCGTATAAACCGGTCGACAACGAACATACAACGAACATTGACGTTGATCAGAAACAATACGGGCACTATACCACTATTGATAAATTTAATGAACTTTTTAATGAAATTCGAAACAATTCTCATTCGGAAGATCTCTGCTCTCCTATACATCATCATATTGCTTTAAGCAAAAGCGATCATCCATTGTACTTTGTAGCCGAAGTTATCGTACACGAAGAAAGCTACATAAACTATTTACACTTTCAGCATACCGTATTTTTACCAACCATATCATACTACTCTAACCTATTGAACTATTCTACTCTATATCAACTTACGCTTAAACTTTTAGGTTCCGTGACGTTAATCTATAATTTTCATAATGATATAATGCTAGCATCATTTTACAAATTTAAGGAACAATGGTCAACGAACAACATGAATCTTTGGCAAGGTATTGAACATTTGCATGATATCAGCGAAAGCTATGAAATCTATTATAGTTGCTATGAAAACTTTGTTGATGTCCTGTCAAATGAATATTCATGTAAAAACACATCTGGTAATATTATCAAGTATCAAATGATGTCAATGGATAAGACTTACGGCAATGATGCTCTTAGAGGAATGTCTACAATACAATGTTTATTAAGACCTATTCAGCAATTACCTCGTTATCGATTACATATTGAACGCTACATCGACTATCTACTTAGCTTGGATAAAGAAGAGTTCGAGGATAATGCTAAGAACGCATGGATTCTGAGTGATTTACGTGCTAAAAATAGTCTTGTTCATAAGGTGATAATTAAATGTAATCAATCAGTTGGTGTGAATTACAAAGAAGTTTTAAAGCTACAGGAACGAATCTCTCGGCATTATCTAAAATTTTTTCTCGATATAAAACGAAAGCTCGTGTATCACGGTCCGGTGATGAAAATTAATTCACGAGATGGCGACAAAAGTTTTCGGTATCTAATTCTATTTTCGGATTTGCTGTTAGTATGTAGTTCGAGTATTGATATCGGTAGCGCATCTAAATTAGACATTGTTCATCAAACATTAAGCGTTAATTCAAAAGTGTATATGGAAAGGCTGGCTAATCATGAACAACTTCGTTTGTATTTTGAGAAACGAATTATTGATTTTGAAACTGATATGATAGAAAAATGGATTGATGTATTGGATCACAGCTGTGGAGTTGTTTATGGTTCCCCGGGAAAGTCCTTAGTAATTGGCGAGCGTGCACCATTGTGGCAACACGACGATTCGGCATTGGCATGTCAGATATGTGGCCGAAAATTTCATACCGTATATCGACGACATCACTGCCGAGGCTGTGGTAAATTAGTGTGTAGTATATGTTCAAGACATCGATCAATTCTAAAATATACTAAATCTACCAAAAAATTACGAGTATGTGACCAGTGTTTTCAAGAAGTTAATTTGAACTTTACGCCCAATATGCATGCTAACTTTTTAGATGGCGCAGAAACTTTTTAACTAACAAAGACTATATTTTCCTATGTAATTTTCTGTAAACCAACAAACATATGTTGCTAACATATAGATAAAAATAATTATCATTAATTGCTTTTTACTCTTATGATTGATTACTCATAAATTCATAACGTAATGAAGAGCAACATGGTAGAATAAGCAAAGGATAGACGAATCTATTCATAAGAAATTTTTAAGTAGCTTGGTGGAGACCATCAGTACGTTGGACCCCGCTCCTCCCAAACTAGAGAATGGGTTTCATTCTGATTCCAATTTTGATAATTTAATTGACTTTTCTGAGGTGCATGCTAAAACTAGCGAAACCTTTACGTCATCAGAGACTTCGCTTCATATTGGTTACTCAAACGTTCAAAGCCTTCCATCTCAATTTGCTTTCTTGCTCGACCATATTGCTGATAATCATTATGATATATTCTGTATTTCAGAATCTTGGTTACATAGTGGCATCTCTGATAATCTGTTTAATGTTGTAGGTTATAAGATAATAAGAGCGGATCGCTTTTCTGGTATGCGAGGTGGAGGAGTTGCAGCATTAGTTCGACATGATCTCTCAACATCAAATATATCATATCTTTGTGATTCTGAGTGGTCATATGAGTGTCTGTTTTTTACTGTTAATCATCAATTCCTTGAAATTAAATGTTTGTGTTTTTTATAAATCTCCATTTTTCACTTTGATAACATATCGGCTTAAGGAGTATTTATCTAATTTTTGTTCATCCCAACGATTTGTCCTTTCAGATGGCTTCAACCTTCCGATGTAGATTGGAATATGAATGGGTATCAACCCTGCTCAGGCGTATCAAAACAATTTCGTGATTTATTTCTTGCTTGCCTACTTTTAGTGCAACATTGTAGAGAACCAACTCATGTCAACGGTGCTACTCTAGATCTTGTGTTTACAAGATGTACTGGAGATATCGACAGTATTGCGTATTATCCTCCTCTTGGTAACAGTGATCACTGTGTTCTCTCCGTTAAATTAGTGTTCAAGATCGTTTGTAGATCAAAATTGGGTTATCCCAAGCGAAATTGGATCCGGGTGGATACACAACATCTTTTAGCTGCGTTCTACAATATATTTTCTCATAGTTATAGATCTACTATTGTTTCAGATCTGCTGGCAATTCTTTATGACGTTTTCTTAAATTTGTCAGATAAGTTCGCTCCGAAACGGAGAGCTTTCATTAATTCCACTCGCACTCGGTGGTTTGATCATAAAATTCGTGCAATGTTGAAACTGCGCAATGCCCTGTGGGCTATTACTCGAACCCATCCTGAAAACTTAGATAAGTATCGGTATGTGCGCAACCTCTGCAATAGAATGAAAATACATAAGCGAATATCATTTGAAGATGGTATTGCAAATTGCATCGGAAATCAAACAAAACGTTTTCGGTCAAATGTGAAAAGTTCAAGGATACTTCTCTCTAATATAGCATTCATTACTTCTGGTGAATGTTTATTCTACTGAGTCTGAAATTGCTGAATGCCCAGCGGACAGCTTCCATTCTCCATCGACTATTGTTTCAGCTATTTACTCTTTAAAATGGTATCCCATTCACAATATTACTGAGAATCTCGTTAAGCCAATCAGTGCATCTGAAGTATTGCACCTAATCACTAGGCTTAACCGATTTAACTCTCTTGGTCCAGATGATATTTCACCTTTCCTAATTAATGCGGTTGGACCTGCCGTAAGTAGTGTTTTACCTCATATATTTTCATTTAGCCTAATCAATTCGTGGATTCCTGCAATATAAAAGTCTTCTATTGTTGTGACAATCCTAAAAAACAGCCAGCGTCTTCTTGTTAAGATTTTCGCCCTATCAGTTTGGCCTGTGCTCTCTCTAAATTACTAGAACGAATTACTGCCAAAAGGCTACTCGAGCATCTAAACTTTAACAGCATTCTTACTGATTCTCAACACGGATTTAGACAAGGTCGTTCATGTCTATCTAACTTGCTTACCGTGAGAGAGTTGGATGGAGTACTATGTTCAGGACTTTGTCTGGACGTCGTATTTCTAGATTTTTTCAAAAGCCTTTAATCGTGTTCCACATAAAAGTCTTGTGTCACTCTTAATTCACTACGGCGTCCCTCGTTTAATCTGCTTTTGGATTAAAATTTTTTTTATTGCGTACGTTTAAAGTAAGAGTTAACGAGTCTTTATCTGCAGAAAGAGGTATGTCGACAGGTGTCCCTCAGGGTTCTGCATTAGATCACCTATTATTCATCACTTTCCTTAGCGATTTACTCTTACGTATTGAGAACACTCACTTGGCATTCGCTGATGATCTTGAAATTTGGACTACTATACGAGATATTGATGACTGTAAATCTTTACAGGCAGACTTGGATCGAGTTCATGATTGGTGCCGCTCTACTGGATTACATCTTAACGTTGATAAGTGTATACTTATGAGGATGGGTAAAAAATCCAGTAATTTTACATATCATATCGACGATGTTCTTCTCACTAAAGTATCACATATTAGGGATTTAGGAATTACCGTGCAGGCATCATTAAAAACTAAACTTAATAGTGAAAGAGCAATAAAAAGAGCTACTCGTGCACTATATATTGTAAAGAACTCATTCCTTACGAATTCTACTAATGTCTTTAGAAATTTGTTTAATACGTTGGTTCGTCCGCATTTAGAATATGCAATTCATGCTTCTTTCCCCGTCACCAAACAAGAAAGGACAAATATAGAGAGAGTCAGTTATAAGGCGAGATTCTCGTTTATGTTCGAATGCGAGATTGGATTATGCATCTCGATTTGATTTGCTAAGAATTCAACCGATGTTATCACCGCTTTTGTTTCTTAACTTGATAGGAATGTATGCGCTTGTACACCGATTGGACGATTATCCAAGTGGTTCGATCACATTACGTTCATCGATTTTGAAAGGTCACAGCAAAACTGTCTATAAAACAAGCCATGGTAGGTATCCAAAGTGTTGGAGACTGTCGCACAGGGTACTTAATATTTGGAATTCTCTGCCTAAGGAAATCGCTTCCGCCCGGAGTCTGCGTTTGTTCAAAAAATTATAAAAGGCATTGATCATCAAGAAGACAAGAAACGATTCATGGACATATTTGCAGTGATTTGTTATTTTTTCGCTTGTTGATTTATTTTCCTTCGTTTCTTTTTAGTTTTATTTTCCTTTTTTATTTCAAACTGTGATCAGGCAAAATAGCCTTATGACTAAGACTTGTAAGAATAATCAATTCTTTAATCAATTTTTTTCGTTGTCTTCACTCAAAGCTAATCTGCGAAATCCAAATTTACACGATTTCGTCGTAGACAAAAAGATGATGTCTTGGCTATTGCAATCTTTGTTTTAATTTGATTTATGCATAAGAATAATAATATATTATATCATTATATTATAAAATAATGTATTATAATATGTTATATTATATTATTGATATATATTATATCTATAATATGAAATAGATTTTTTAAAGATAAATAGATTTAACTTTTATTCCTATATAAAGTTTAACTGTGAAATGAAAAGATGTTATAATTATGTATGCATCAATCCTAAACATGCGTCTTCAAACTAGTGTACGAACATCGCCACAAACCAGTTGCAACACTATCTAACCACTTACATCATCCTGCCCCGACATTAGTACTCAGTGGATCATCAGAGTGTAGGCACTGAGTACTAACGTTTCAACATGCTGTAATACTTTAATGGTCAATATGGAGTCTAGCTGGTCGTTGAAAAAATTCACGAAACTTTACTGCGAATTTGTTGACTCACAACTGATATAACAACACTTTTCGAAATATATTTTCAGAACAGGCCTTTTAATCTGTGAAATGTACGGATTTTATACTGCTTTATGCTCTAATCCTAAACATGTCTGCAAACTAGTGTGCGAATATCGTCACGGACCAGTTTCAACACTATCTAACCACTAACATAACCACTTGTACATGCTGATTCAGCATGTACAAGAACCAACTTGCTTAACTTCAAGATCGGATTCGGTACTTGATCTGGTGTTTTCCAGATATGTAGGAGACATAATCAAAGTTGATCATCTCCCTCCTTTAGGAAGTAGTGACCACTGCTTGCTCTCCTTGACGGCTGTCCCTTATTCCAGATTCTGTCCACCTTGTTCAAAAACTTACAAACGTCATTGGTCGAAAGTGAGAAGAGAAGATGTTTTGAGAGTTTACAACCAATTCCCGTGTACTTTTATGAACACGGACAAGCTATCATTGAATATGATCACTGATTACCTACATAAATTATCTGATATTCTTGCCCCTATGCGCGAATCCTCTTATGCTGCTAAGTCACCTGCATGGATAGATTCCAACGTCAGACAACTAATAAGTTCAAGAAATTGTTTATGGAAGCTTCAGCGTTCTGATTCTAGTTTCTCTGCCAGATATAAATATGTTCGAAATCTTTGTACTAGAGTGAAAGCAACAAAACGATGTGCATTCGAATCGTATATCGCTAATAATGTAACACGGAATCCAAAACTATTCTGGGCCTATGTTCGTCGCAACAGAACCCTTAATACAGAAATCAAGTATGTCCTTAATGCGGAGGGATGTATGATAACTTCTCAGAGTGGTATTGTGGAATGCCTTGCTACGTCTTTTTCGATACCGACAAATAATTCACAAAGAGCTTCTATCACTTCGCATGGTGTAGCATTAAAGCAATCTTCGCGTTTTCTTCCATTAAAGATTAGTGAGATTGTAAGTCAGCTTGATCAGCTTGACCCATTTAGCTCTACTGGCCCTGATGACATTTCTCCGTTTCTCTTGAAGAATTTATCTAGATATTTGGCTCCTTCCCTTCTTGCTATTTTTGAGAACAGTTTGACCAGTGGATGTGTTCCTGAAGTCTGGAAAACTGCCATCGTAGTTCCGATCCCAAAGAAAACCATTGCAACGGCTTGTACTGACTATAGACCAATCAGCCTGACTAGTTCTCTATGCAAAGTGCTTGAAAAGTTGATCGCCACCCGGATCAGGCATCACTTGAGGGAACTCGGAATAATGTCGTCTTCTCAGCACGGTTTCCTCCCTGGTCGTTCCTGCTTAACAAACTTATTGACTTCACGCGAAATGTGGGTTGAGGCGGTCAGTCGCGGCCAATCAATTAATGTGGTATTCATTGACTTTTCAAGAGCATTCGATCGGGTGCCGCATGAGAGCTTGGTAGCATTACTATTTAACTACGGCATTCCTGTAATGTTGTGTAATTGGA
Source organism: Pomphorhynchus laevis (assembly GCA_012934845.2). Lineage (NCBI taxonomy): Eukaryota > Metazoa > Acanthocephala > Palaeacanthocephala > Echinorhynchida > Pomphorhynchidae > Pomphorhynchus > Pomphorhynchus laevis. The sequence goes on along the minus strand of WNNJ02003554.1, from coordinate 63,883 downwards.
TTCAAGATTTCCTACGTCATCGTTTCTTTAGGGTGAGAGTTGGCACCCATCTTTCCACTTCCAGACGCGTTTACTGTGGTGTTCCGCAAGGTACCGTACTAGGACCTCTGCTGTTTATTGTGTTCCTTAACGATTTGTTGCTGCGGATTCAGAGTCCCTGTCTTGCTTTTGCTGACGACCTCAAAATATGGTCTGTAGATGATATTGATCCGCTTGGCATTTCCCTGCAGGAAGACCTTAATGAAATATATCAATGGAGTGAGGCTACTGGTATGAAGATCAATGTTGACAAATGCGGCCACATGAAATTAGGAAGGCGTTGCGATGACCGTCGTTTTCGCCTCGGAACTTCAATTCTTAATGTCGTCATGGAGTATAGGGATCTGGGTGTCATGGTGCATAGGACATTGAAATCCCGATCAAATACAGAGTTTGCCCATAGCAAGGCTTTGCGAGCTATGTACTGCGTCAAAAATGCATTCAATCGTATTAATCCATACGTCTTCAAACGGCTTTACTGCGCTCTTGTTCGCCCGCATATAGAGTACTGCGTGCAAGCAGTTTTTCCATACACTAAGAAAGAGTTCAATAGACTAGAGTCAATCCTTCGTAGAGGTTCTCGAATGTGTATGGATGGATCATATTCATATCGTGAACGGCTTGAATTTCTAAAGATACCATCTTTGGGTCAGAGGCTATATTACCTAGACCTTGTTGCATTATGGCGAATGGTAAATGGGATAGATGGTTTTCCCTCGTGCTATGTTAAAGTTTGTTCTCAGACGCATCGTGGCCACCCGTTGAAACTATTTAAGTTTCCCCATGGTAAAGTAGTGAGTTTGGCTAGGCTCTCACATCGAGCATTAAACGCCTGGAACACGTTGCCAGGAGAAATAGCATGTACCAAGGACTTATCTCAATTTAAAGTTCAACTTCGTCAGTGGATTAACGATCATGGCATTCCGAATGTATACAATATTATGTAACCGCTATTAACTTTTTTTTCTTCTTTTCTTTTCTTTTTTATTTCCTATGTGATCAGTTGAAACAGCCATTTGGCTATAACTTGTAATACTAATAAAATAATAATAATAACATCATCCTACGTATCAATATCTATTTTTAATTATTTTCAATTATAATATTTTAAATTATATAGCATTTATATTAAATTAAAAAAGACAAACGCGTTGGTTTTGACAAAATAAAAATTGAATATATAAAATCTAGGATGCATATTAATTTCAAAAAATGCATTAATTTATCAAAGTAACACATTTAAAAAGCTCTAACATATCGACTAATTTTTAGGCATAATGCATTCGTGTCGGTGGTACCTATTCCTGCATTTATCAATGGAGAGTAAATCGTACTGACCATTCATAATTATGGCAATACGGCTTTTATAATTTTTGTACTAATATAATTAATGCGATTATATATAATACTTTAAATGCAATTGTATTAATTTAAATCCGATCTTGAACGATATATTTAATCAGGGAAACGTGATATTATCTATGGAAATTTGTAGTGAATTCGAAATAAATGCATTTTTTCAATGTATATACATTTTTTATGTCAATTTGACTATTAACGTTTCGCAACTATGCTCCTTCAATAAAATGTTATTTGCCTTTGAAATGAAAGCAATATCTTCAGTAAGTGTCTTAAAAGCATGACTTAGCAATGAATTCGGTGAAAAGACAGTTACACTATTAATATTGCGTAAACCTTTGTCAGCTTTAATCTTATATATTTGAGATATAACTTCTTTAAAAGAATCAACTGCAGAATTACATTCTTCATGAGTAAATCGAGATTGCAGTCTATAGTACTGATCATTATATTCAAGACTTTCTCTACTTATATGATTCTGTAGATATGTTACAATAAATGGAATTAATGGCCTGTGGATACACAGAATGCCATTGAATACTGACCAAGCCATATTCCAATTATTTCGACGTTTTTGGCATTCCAAATACAGCGAACAAAAGTCCTGTATGAATAAATGTGTCACCATTGAAATGGCCATACTAGTATCAAATTCGGCAAGGAGAGTATTTACCTTTATGTCTACTTCTTTTACTCGATGAATCATCCACTGGTCAAGCAAATTATAATCGACATTATTTTCGACATGCTCTCCATGACTATTGATAGTTAATAAACGATAAGCATTCCAGAGTTTATTCAAGTATTTACGACCATTTATGAATGATGTATCTCCGTCTAGCTTTACAAATTCTTTGTGTGCATTATGAGACAAAAGTGCCCATCTGCTAGCATCAACACCATACTTTTCTAAGACTGTGTCAGGTTCAATCGTATTGTTTTTCGTTTTTGACATTTTACTACCTTGTTTGTCAGTAATAAGACCATGAAGAAATACTTTGTGAAATGGCAATTCACCATTCGTGAGGTAAGATGTAAGGAAAACCATTCTACAAACCCATGGACACATTATGTCTTGACCGGTTATCAATACACTTGAAAAATTGAAATTACTTTGGCGATATGGCCATCCAGCTAGGTATAATGGAATCAGAGCAGAAGAAAACCAAGTATCAAGAACATCTGAATCCTGTCTAAGATTATTGTCAATATTTATCTGATCCGCACCCTTAACCAGACAAACATTATCATCCTTGTCGTAGAACACAGGAATTCGATGTCCCCATACAATTTGCCTTGATATACACCAGTTGCGATTTTTGGACAACCAATCCATGGCTTGGTGCAATGGATACTCAGGCTGTATTTTGATTTTTCCGTTACTGAATATCTCAGCAGTGAAGTTTCTCATTTCACGTGTATCTAAATACCATTGTTTTATCATAATTGTTTCTAATACATCCCCTGTTCGAGCGCACACGGGAAGCGGGGCAATTCGTCCGCTAGTTTTTGATTCTAGTAGTCCCTGCTCAGTTAGCCATTGAACAGTTTCTATCCTGGCTAATTTCATTGATCTACTTGTTTGTATGCTAATCTCCGGACATTTTAATCTACCGTCCTTATTCATAACTGGTACGCTTATCGGCAGCGATGCTCTACGCGCTAATTGGTAATCGAAAACGTTATGAGCTGGTGTTATCTTAACAGCGCCAGTACCTTTTTCCATTTCAATCATATTATCAGCAACAATAGGTATGTTGTTGTATGTCAATGGATTTTGAACTTTACGCCCAATTAAATTACTATAACGGTTATCACTTGGGTGGACGGCTATGGCTACATCTGCCCATATTGTTTCCGGACGAGTAGTTGAAACGGTAACATACTCTTGGTTTTCATTGTCCCAGTCTGTCAGCTTATATTTTATACAGTACATTTCTGCACTGCGTTCCTCAACAACGACTTCCAGATCAGAAACGGTTGATTGCAATGTCGGACTCCAGTTGACTGGACGCATATCTTGTACAATCAGTCCATCTTCATACAAGCGTTTAAATGCTTCATTTACAACTTGTTGCATATTAAGTGTGTAATATTCTCGCGTCCAGTCGATTGATTGCAATCCAAGTTCCCTTATTTGTTGTTTCATTGTAATTCGTTTGTTGTCTGACCATTCTTTTATTTTACCAAACAAATCATCTTTCGAAGTCACTGATACTTTTGATTTTTGAAGATTCTTTTGAACAACGGTCTGGGCTGCTATACCTGCATGATCAAAACCTGGTACTATGGTCATTTTCTTTGATCCTAGCATACAGTACATATCAAGTAGAAATCCATTGAGGGTATGCCCAAGATGCAAATTTCCAGTCGTATTAGGTGGTGGCAAAATAATATATTGTTTCTTCTGATCATCAGTAAACATACATTTGGTTTGGCATATTTCTGATTTTTCTATTTCTCGAAAATTGTAGGTTTTCGGAATATTTGAAATATAACGCAGTCGAAGTAACGATTGCCCGACGGTTGCATTTTTCAAATAAGAGTTTCCTGATAAAATAGTGCTCAAAGAAGTGAACATTCAAGTTTATTCATAAACAAATGAAACTATTCTATAATTATTAAATAAATTGGATACTTTTTATCAATAAACAAAATTTAAACTCAAATTATAATATTTGTGATTATTTCGAATTAACATGAATGCAAGGAAATTAAGTCGATTACAAAAATTTTAAGGAACTAATAATAAAAATTGAATGGTAACTATCATCACAGTAGTTTTCTATCCTTATTCGAATAATTAATGAATAATTAATTATTATAAAATAAATTATAATTATAAAATATAATTATAATTATAAAATAAATTATTATAAAATAAATTATTATAAAAAAATTATAATTATAAAATATAATTATAATTATAAAATAAACTATAATTATAAAATAAATTTTGTATATCTTCGGCTAAACAAAAGTAAAATCGATATTTAAGCATAAAGCAAAATCAATTAAATAGTAAATAAAAAATCAACTAAAAAGTTAATTAAATATAATAAAAATGTCGATAAAAACGTAATATCTAGATATAACATGATTTTAATCATATTTTATTAACGGCTTTACAATTTTAAAGTGAAATTTCGTACAACAAAGACATTGCTTCAACGTTTTCCCTGTATTTTCATCAGGAATATAGTTTAATACAGAAAAGATGTACTATGACACAAGATTTTTGTATCAAAATGTGATTTCAATATGTAACTTTTGGATCTAACTGTATATTTACGGATATATTTACTTAGAAATATATTTGCGAACAAGAATAAATAAGTAAGGGCACTTATATTTAACACTTTTACATTTGTTCTTTAAATTATTTGAATAAATAATTATTGGAGATAAGGAAACAATAAATACTTTTTGTTATTTCGCTTACTACTGTTAGCATCAGACAGTAGTTAACATCAGTAGTTAGCTGACCGTAGTTAGCATCAGTAATTAGCAACTACTTTCAAATTTGTTCTCTTAATATATTAGCGGATAAAAACAGACACATTAAATAAAAAAACTTAAGAAATTATATAATTAATTAAAAATTATTCGTGCGTGGATAATAAATCAAGGAAGAAACATCTATAAATGTAATGGTCATTTCATTTTAATCAAATAGTTTTACTGAATTCACAATTATGTTAACGCCCATGCTAATAATATAATGTGAAATAACAGAAAAATTTTATTTTTATTATAAAAACTAAATCAAAATAGCTGTTTTAATAATTAATTACCTTTTATTAAACAATTATTAGGATTAGGAAATTGACATTTTAATAAAATTATTATTAATTTATTATCAAATTTATAATTTATCATTAGTTATAAGAAAAGACACATCACTCTCAATTATTAGTGGATTATAAAACTTGTATATTAAAATGTTTTCTGTATTTTGCCATGCAAGTCTACAATAAATAAAAGAAATAGTTTTAATTTAAAAAAATTAAGATATTCTTAAAATAATTGAATTATATAACGTAAGCCAATTTAAAAATTTGCAATGTATAATAATTATAAATATAAAATAAAATCATTACTCAAAATTAAATTTGAAATCTAATTTTAAGAGTTGAGGTATATTTAAAATAAATTTACAATATTAAATTACCACTAAAAAATCTTACATGAAAGTGCGTATTACGGAAACTATCTATTTCATTAGTTTCAAAATTATTTAAATCACAATTTTCTAATAAATAGAAATGATTCTTTCAAAAGAAATTGATAAATATTTTTTAATTTTTAATATGCAATAAATATTACAATCGGATAATAATATAACATTTAATGCAAGCGTTGTACATTATTTACAAGTACCATTTATCCAAATAACAGAAATACCATTTTACATAAAATAATGCGGTTAAAACGAAATCCATTTATATCAATCCACTATTATTTTCTCAATATTACCGTCTTATCCACTGTAATTTGCGCTCAAGCTTATCGCAATAATCAGTAAGATTTTCACCTTCGCGAATAATTTTATAAATGCCATGCTCTGTAAGGTCAATTACTGTAGATCCCATAATACTATTTCCCACTGGTCCACTGTCTACAACAAAATCTAGTAGAGGCCATAGATCTTGGAATTGTTCAACTGTTGTACAGCTTGGTTCACTGGAGCGATTAGCGCTCGTCAGGGCAATTGGGAAATGGCCAAGTCGACTTAGAATTGACGATAACAAACGTATAAATGGATGATTTGGAACTCTAACTCCAACATCGTTTTGCTCTGGATTCAAACATGATGATAACAATGTATTCCGTTTAAATATGAGTGTACATGGTCCTGGGAAAAAGTTTGACAGCTCACTCTCGTTAAGTGATAGATCAGTCCATTTCGGTACATCAGAAATGTCTGAGAGTGATATGGCTAATGGCTTCTTCTCGTCCCGGCCTTTTATCTGGTATAATCTATTAATAGCTTCGATATTTGATGACAAACAACACAGTCCATATAAAGTATCTGTAGGTACTGCTATTACTCCATTTTTATTAATAAGACAATCAACCAGCTCATTTATATTTTCCGTTGCTTTATTAACCGAGTAACGAATATTGTGCATCATGTATCTTACAGTACGCTAATGTAAGTTTCGAGTCTGCAACTGAGGTTGGACAACCAATAAATTCTTTTTATTAATAAAAATAATAAAATAAAAGAACAACTAATAAATTCTTTTTATAATTATCAAGTAATTATTTTATTATTATATTTGCTCTAATGTGTTTGATATACGATTGTTTATATTTATCTAATATTACATAACATATAAGTCGTAAAGATCGTACAAATCAAATTTCGAATTCTTTAATTTCCCTTTGCATATAAATATAATGATATAATAACTATAAATTCATTATTAACATAATCATTTAATATATTTAAATAATTTATCTGTATAAAATGAAGATAAATATTACTAAACAAAATTCATATTTTTAAAATCACTGAGATATATGAAATTTCGAAAAAAATATAGAAATTTAGAAAAAAAATATCTATAAATATTATATTTAAGATATATAAATATTACCAAACAAAATTCACATTTTTAAAATCGCTGAGATCTGTGAAATTTATTATTATAGATAAATTTTGGATTTATTAATCTCAAAATCTACACAATTTATTGATATTCGACGTAATTATGATTTTAAAATATAAAATTAATATTTTTAAATTATTTTTAACTAATCATAAACAATATATAAAGTTGTAATTTACTCTGAAATATAATTTCATTAAAATGCTATATATATTACTATATTATATATATGGGAGGACGTAAGAAGACAGCTACAACCGACACCAACTGTGCTCAACTACAAGTATAGTGTTCGACACACGACTGCAGCGTCTGGACTACAATCGCATGCGACAACAGTAAGTCTAAAGAAGACTTCCTATGCGGCTTTTTGCCAACAAACTCATACGTGACCTCTCCCATAAGAACATATCAACATCCAACGTGTCCACTAAAACCACCCCAGTCGTTTCTGATATCATTTGTCAACCCACTGATCCTTTCAACACATGCACTTATAATCCCATGTCTTCACTTCCCGACACCCTCATATCTTCCCTTCTGTCTCGTTTCTCAATAACCTACATCACTCAATCAAAATCACCTTCACCAACCTCCACAATCCTTCCACTCATAACCTTTCCTCACATCACTCACCACCCTCTATACTATCCAAATCCTCTTTGTCTTCCGCTGTCAAACCTACTCCCTTGATATCCTCAAATCCCAGTTCTCCTATCGTGATCTCACCAACTCACGTTACTCGTCCTCCCTTACTGAAACGCTTTCCTTCTCGTGATCGTTGCGTTATCGTCACAAATATCACTCCTTCCTGGGGATAAACCATCCTTTTTCAACAACATCTTTTCTGTCGCATTCATCAGCCTAAATAAATCTTCTCAATCTAATCCTTCCTAGCCCCTTCTCCTAAAAATTGTTTTTAAGCATTGCTCTCACGCGTCTTCTGTCCTCTCCCAACGATTCAAACTCATGTCCTCTCCAAACGATTCAAATTCATGTCCTCTCCAAACGATTCAGACTCATGTCCTCTTCATCCTTCGCATTTTTCTCGATCACACCCCCTACAAAAACGCTCAACTCTCCTCTGCCCGCATCGAAAAATGCCGTCGCGAGGAAAACGGCGAAACATCTCTCTCCATCCGAAACATCGACGGAAATTTTCAAGTTGTCCATACCCGCCAAAAATTCGATGGCGCTCCATCTCCTCTATTTGTCTTCTTCACTAGCCCCTATCATCACCACACACGGTTTCCGCCTCGGCCTCCTCAACACTAGATCTATTCTCAATAAATCCGATCTCATCATCAACCTATTCACCAAGCAATTCATCAATATATTCTGCCTCACCGAATCTCGGCACTCCGATTCTGACGACCTCTCCATCCGCCGTTTGATCTCTGCCGGTTGCTCACTAGTCGAATCCGCTCGCCCCCCTCAGCAAATACCCTTCAAAATTCTCTAATCATGGCGGCATTGTCGCATTCGAACGTCACCCCCGCGTCTATTCGCAAAATCACTTCCTCTTTTAGTCGTTGCTCTTTTGAACTACTCTGTTTGTCGTTCTTCTAACCGATTTGTCTAGATCTCGCCATCGTATACCGTCCTGGTTCCTCTGCTCCTACCTCCTTATTTTTTTTACCAAACTCGCTGACCTTCTGTCCAACAGTTCTTTATCATCCATCCCTTCAATCGTTCTTTGCGACTTCAACATCCGCCTCGACCGCCCCTCTTCCACCGAGTCCATCCAATTCATCAACATTCTGTCCGACTATAACTACAAACCCATCTCCACTGACTCACACATATCCTTGGTGGGGCACTCGGCATCATCGCTGTCGCTGATCATTTTGCTGCCTATACCTCGCTGTCCATCTTCGATCCTGGTTAATCCGATCACTTTCTCTTCACCATTGATCTCACTCACAACCACACCCACCCTCACACACCTACAATCCTACGTTGCCCTTGGAGAAATCTTGACTTCTCCCTTCTCCGCTCTACCTTACTCAAATTGTCTCTATCCTCTCCACAATAACATATTCCTCTCCTCACGATCTCGCCTTTCGTTTCGACTCTGAACTTACATCCATTCTCGATATTCTCTTGCACTTCAAGCTTCACTCACACCGTCGCTTGCACCGTGCCCCATGGTTTGACATCCAATACTTACTCTCAAAGCGTAGACTCCGTCATGCTTTTCGAGTATATCACCGCTCTCTCAGACGTGATTTCCGCTCGATCACTCCGTCTTTCCGTGAATCATATATTGCTCTTCACCGGTCTCATCTCAACCTACTACGTACCAAATGCAACTCCTTCTGGCAGCATAAAATCATCACTACATTCAACTCTAAGACTCTCTATCATACTTTTAACTCAATCCTTGCTCGCTTCTCTTCGCCGTGCAACATCAATCGCCATGATTATTCGTCATTTCTCCAGACCAAAGTATCCACGTTGCTCTCTCACACCCCGGTCTCCATCCTATCCTACTCGGCCCGCCTAACCTCATCCTTCCGGAACTCTTATATATTCTCCATGGCTCACCTACCGAAGTCTCATCTGTCCTCATGTCCTTGCCCGGCAAAACCACACCTGCTGATCCCCTGCCTACCCACATACTTAAATCCATATGCTCATCGATATCCCCTTTACTCACAACCTTGTTTAACTCGTCCATCCGCAGTCGTATCTTTCTTTCATACCGGAAATCCGCAATCGTTCGTACCCTTCTTAGGAAACAATCGCTTGACACGTCCCTTCCTTCTAGCTATCGCCTCATTTCACTACTTCCTACTCTTTCTAAGCTCTTAGAACGCATCATCTTAATACAGATCAACGCCTAGCTCTCCTCATCCAATCTGTACCCTCCTTTCCAATCCGCTTTCCGCTCTAATCACTCCACAGAAATCGCCTGCATAAAAGTTTACAACGACCTACTCATTTTTCATGACAAGTCACTATATAGTGTTCTCATATCCCTCGACCTCTCATCCGCCTTCGGCATTGTCGACCACTCCGTCCTTCTATCACGCCTTCGTTATGATTACGGCTTTTCTTCCTTTTCCGTAGCATGGTTTGCCTCATATCTATCTGTCCGTTCCTTTCGCGTCTGTTCTAATTCATCATCCTCCCATCCCATCTCTATTTTTTGCGGGGTCCCACAAGATTTAGTACTAGGTCCCCTGCTTGGCGATCTCTCTCCGTTTATCAAACTTTTCTCCTTTAACGTCATGCAATACGCCGATGACATCATCATCTATGCTCATGCACCCGCACATCGCATATACGATATCGGCATTTCTGCTTCCAACTGTATTTCTTCTATCTACAAACGTCTCTCCAATATCCATCTCGTTCAAAACCCTGAAAAGTCCAAAATAATGTGGATCCTTCCCCGTAAACCAAACATATCTTCTCCCACTGTATCTTTCGCATCATCGATCATCCCGATAGTACACAATCTCACTTTATTAGGCTTCAATTTCGATGATCATCTTTCCATTAAACTCTTCGTCCGTGACAAGGTCCGCTAGTCTAACTTAACTCTCCGTGACATCCACCATATCCGCCCCCTTATCGACTTCCGTTCTTGTATGTCTCTTCTTTCATCGCTTCTTTTCCCTAAAATCGATTACTGCCTTAGCCTTTTCGCCAATTCTCCAAAATCCATCATCTAACCTCTACAACGAATAATCAACTCCTCCGTTCGAGTGCTCTTTCGTCTCCGTCGCTTCGATCACACATCCACATATCTTGCCCAACTCTCCTGCCCTACCATCCACATCCGCATACAAATCCGCCTTCTTCTCGTAACTTTTCGTCTCATCGCTGTCGGCTCCCCATCGTTCATCAACCTTCCTATCTTAGACGACACTCGTCCCACCTCGCTATCGTTGCGCTCCCGTCATACCATCTTAATCCACGTTCCCAATTACTACAACAACTACGGTCTCTGATCCTTCCTCGTCGCCGCCCCACTCGCCTGGAATCAAATCCCTCTCGACGTCCGCCGCGATCCCTCCTTTATCACACTCAAACACCTCCTCCAGTCACACCTTCTCGACACATGATTTGCATTTTTGTTTTTTTTTGTGGTCAATAATAAGGAATTTCTTAAATAAATAACTCAAACCACTAAAAAATACAAATAGATACATTAGAAAAAACAACTGCAGTTCCGATAAGACAACTCATAACAGCATTTAGTCTTCATAATGGTGTTACGGCCTCAGGTCCAGCGGGATCTGAGCCCTCCAGCCAATCCAACACGCCGCTCTTTTGTGGTCATGCAAGCGTGCGCTAGCACGCATTTGCCACGTTTAAATAAATGTTTTTTTTTAAATACCGTCAATGCAACTTAAAAAATTTAAAAAAATGTTTAAAAATTTTTTGGAGTAAAAATTAAAATGTGTAAAAACTTGTACAATAATTATGAAGGTATGAGCATCTTGAAACTGATCAAGCTGGTCATTATATTGCAATCAACATCTTAAGATGTTATTTGTAACGGTGTATTTTTGAATAAGTGATTCACGGGTCCTGTCTTAGCTGAAATAATGACGCTTTTTAATTCGTATTATTGTATAATGTCTAAGAAACAATTTCGGAATTAAATGTATTACGTAATGTAAATATGTCCACTAGGTTTGACGATTATAATATGGCCGTAAACAAAAACTGCATTTACAGCACTAATAAACATTAACGTGTTACATATAGTTAGGATCTTCTCCATTTACTGTTTTACAAAATTGAGAAATTTACTCAAATTGATAATTTTTAATTTGTCGGTTACTGTAGGAAAATTTAATTTGTTAGATTCGGACAAAGTTAGAAATTGCTGCATATGGATAAAATTTGTGAAGAAGAAATTAAAATAATACATGTTAATTATGTACAAAATGAGATTCAATATAGTTCTCAAATTCTTTACGAAAATCTGAACAAATGAAAGGTTTTAGCATCATAAGAATATTCTTGTCAGTATTTTGACCAAAGATCGTAAGTGTTTTGTCTAAGAAATTTCGAAAAGTTTCATATTTACAGCTATCACTGCAGTGATAAGAATTTAACACTTTAGTAAAATCAGCTAATTGATTGTTACTTAAAATGGACTTAAGTCTGCTTAGTAGTAAAACCGAGGTTTTCCTAGCCTTCATCTGATATCTACGTTTTTCAACCATTTCATCAAATGATGCCTGTTTTTTATCACAGCTTACTTTGCTAGGACCGGGAATACATTGCTGCTTTGAAGACGATGTATCAGACAAAAATGAACTTAAACTTGCACCATGTTGAGTATCGACAGTGACAGGCCTCCGAAACAAGCTTTGACTGTCATATGCATCGTTGACTTCTAACGATCGTTTTCGACTTTGATTACTGTCGCAAAAATTAATGACGTTAGTGGCCTTATTATCGTCATCTTGTAGCTTTACCTCGTCGGGAGATAAATCATTGACATTTGTTTCAATATTAATTAAAGATTTTTCAACAGGAAAGGATTGCTGCCAGTTTGATGAAGACTGGAAAAATTCTTTAACCATTCTCATAACGTTTCCAAAGTTTTCACTGCCCTTGATTGATCTTTTAACCCAGCTAGGAAGACTCTCTTGTATGGAGCAAAATGAGAATCTAGAATCGAGTAGTATAAGAACACCAAAATCATTTTTTGAACGAATAAGACGACCAATCGCTTGACCAATTGCTTTATACATTTGATGTTCATACCAAAGATTTCCAGATATTTGAGCTTTATTAGTAGCTTTTTGTTTGTCTAACAATTGCATTTTCGCTTGAAGTTTTGTATCAAAACGAGGGGCGTAAGGAAGTCCTACCATCATCAGTGTTCTTGCACAGTTGCCGGTGAAATCAAGACCTTCACTAGCTCTACCACGGGTAACAGCAAATAAAATAGCTCCTTTTACTTCTTCTGCACTCTTTCGAAAATCTGATATTACTTGTTCAAATTCGTTGATATTCCGACTCTCAACGTAAATCTTTTTTGATTCAGAAATGCATTGCCATAATGATTTTCTGGAACCCATTGATACCTGCAAGACTAATGACCACTGAGATCTAGCTAAATCTAGAACTCTATATGATGTGAAAAACACAAGAAATCCATGTGGAACAATTCGAGATAGATTTAATACCGTACGTCCTAGTGACATCAATGTACTTTCTTTTGAACGCTCGTTATAGGAAAACTTAAGTTCATTTCCATCGGGGCCTTTGCTTACTGGGAGAACAAGAAGCCGATTCTGTTCAATTATATGATCGAATTTTTGCTGCACATGAAATGTCAAACCAAGACATTCGACTAAACTTGAGAAGCAGCCTAATGTGCCACTGGTAAGAATTATACTTTGTGCTGTATTAAGTCGTTGCATTGCTAACGATGCTGACAAACAGAAATATTTGACAACTTCACCATCGTATATGCAACAGAACGAAGAACCAGATTGTGATCTGCTTGATAGAACTACTGTAATAAAGCATACGACTTTATGTAATATCGCAGATAGCTTGTCGTCTTTGGGATTCCATTGCTCCATTTTATCTAAGAGGCCGGGATTAATTTCACATTTACTGAAATGGTCAACTAGTATTATGCCGGGAAGAACCTTTCCTACAGTAAGATTCTTTAAATTCACAAGCAATGCATTTAAACATGACTTTATCATATCATTAATGCTAATAAGAATATCAACGTCTATTGCAGCATTTAGATCAGTCATTAGCTTTTCATTTGGTGCTTGTAAAGTATGTTCAATGTCAATTAACCGAATTTCACTCGAACATGCTTCCTCACAAACATCCTCGATATTATGAGCTTCGTCCAAAGCAATTATGCTATTGGCAACATCAATATTATGTATTCGTCTTATACGTTCATCTAGCAGGTAATTGTATGGTAGAAGAATGATATCTGCTTGTGGACAAAGATCTGAAGTTGCAAAATAATAAGGACAAAACTTGTGCTCTTTTCCTAATTTTACTAAATCTTCAATATCTATTGCTTCTGGGACATACTGAAATAAATGAGATTCCTTTTTTCTTGAAGATTGCCCGGAAGACCTATGATAGAATGTACACGCACCGTGTTTATTTAAGGTTCTACAGGCGACAACTCGAGCATAACCTACAGGTTTTTGACAAACTGTTGAATTAATGCACATTTGATCTCGACTACCTAGTATGCACATTCTCAGATTTTTAAAGGTCGAACGTAGTAGAGATTTCAAATGCCGAGATACTTGAGACAATTGACTGTGTGTTCTTGAAGCATAATAGAACTTTGTTCTGTGTGACTTTTCAGTCTGAGTAAGGTATGACAATGTAGCGCACAATATTGACAATGTCTTACCGGTACCGGTTGGAGACTCTAGTAGTCCATTCTGGCGTCGTTGCAGACAGTCTAGAAATAAATGCATGTATTCCAACTGGCTAGGATATGCATCAAAAGGAAAATATACATCGATGCCATTTAACCGATACACCACCATAATTTATAATTTAATCTGAAATTCAATATTTTATCGTAAATTTCTTCAAGTGTTAAAAATGGTTATTTTAAATAACTTGCTTAAAATCAAATATGCATTTATGCCAGAATCTGTCCTAACTCTATCAGACTATACATTCTAACTCTACATGTTGCTTGTTGAGAACAAGCAACCAAATTATCCTGCTAAGGTAATTTCTATTTATGATGATTTAATTAATATTTTAGTATTCTTTATTTGTAAATAGATAAGTACATCTACAATGGAATTACGTGATCATTTTATTTATTCATTCAAATACATACCAAAGCCAAAAGGCTATTCAGGCAGAGTCAAAAAAAAAACAAAAAAAACAAAAACAAAAAGAAACAATAATCAAATAGTCATTCAACGGATCGTAGCTAAATAGGATAATTCAGTAGAGCTGCTGAACGGCAGCATTGTTCACGTACCATTTGCAGCATCGTGATTTAAACGTTTTCAAGCATGGAGCAGCAACGGCTTCATTGAGCAGCGAATTCCATATGTTAATTCCCCTCTTCGACAGTCTAAATATTTTCGGTAATCTGCCAAATCGAGATATACAATACTCTACTATGTCCCCGCAACCTACCTACCCGACTAGTGATTACACCTGTGCAATAACCCATGCACCATTCGACATGTGCCACAGACAAAGCATTTCCAAAGCTTCGAACCTCTCACGTACCGACAACATCCCAATACGGCTAAGACGTGCATGATAATCACTATCACCTATGCCAACACAGAACCTGGAACCCTTCCTAAGAATATACTCCAGGTCTAATAGTTCTCGCTTGGTGACAGGAAAACAAGCCTGAATGCAGTATTTCAAGTCTGCCCAGACGAGGGAGGTGAATAATCTCTTGAACATTTTACAGCTTAATCTGAGGAATGCACTTTTAATACAATATAATGCCCGAGTAGCTTTACCTAGGGTGAAGTCAGTGTTCAACTTTGTTTTCAAGGATCGATGGACAATGATACCTAAATCCTTATATTGAAATACTTCCTTTAAGACAATGACTCCAATATAGTACCTAAGAGGTTCAGACGGGCGACATAATTGCATATTATTATTATTATTATTATTAATTGACAACGAATTGAGCCGAAGCTCTTTACAAGTTGCTTCACAAAATAAAAAGAATAAAAAGAATAAGAGTCGTTTTGTCCCTCCCTCATCAGATAAACTACTGAAAATCCCACCGTTGTCTTGAGAAGGAAGAGTCATCATCCAGTAGGGCGCAAAAACTTGAAGCAGTAGACGACAAAACGGTCGCACTCTGAAGCGAATTCCAAGATCGTACGACTCGTTTGGCAAAGCAGGAAACTGCATGCATGTACCTTTGTGTTTTCAGCATCAGGGGGTGTCCGCGAAGAGAAGGTTGACCTCTCAGTTGCAGTAGATGTGACAGTGGATGATCTTTAGTATGCAGAATTTTCCAAACAAGAGAGAGATCTCGCTTGTCACGGATATATCGCAGACAAGGCATATTTAATATCTGGAGGCGTTTCGCGTAGCCATAAATATGCAGCCCTGAGACTAATTTAGTTGTTGATCTGAACACTTTCTCTAATGCACGACGCTCATAAGTAGTTTCGGGATAACAAGCTGGCGATGCGTATAAGATATGGCTCAAGAAAAACGCATTTGCTAAGGTATGGTAACATAACGGATCTATGCCTATCAGAGCTCGACGAGTATGTCCTATTAAGCGTTTTGTGATGCAACACACGTAGTCTGAATGCTTTCGAGTGGATAAGTCAGCACAAACCCAAACTCCCAAATCTTTATATGAGTAGGTTCTTTCGATACTAATTGAACCAAACTGGTACTCACCTCTAAGATGATCACATGATCTTCGTGATATACGCATGCATGTACATTTAGCGGAATTGATCCTCAAGTGATTTTGTATAGACCAATTGAATATAACGTCGACGTCGCTTTGTAAATGCTGTTTGTCAAGATCGGAAATAATAGGTCGCCAAACTTTAAGATCATCTGCATATAATAAACTGAATGAACTGATATTTGGTATCAAATCGTTGATATAAAGACTGAATAAGATGGGACCCAATACACTTCCCTGTGGAACACCTAACAACACTGGAAATGGACTCGACAACGACTCATTTACTCGTACGACACTTTGTCGGTTGGAAAGGAATACACGAATCCAGTTTATGATCCTCTTATCAAGATGAATGTGCTCCAACTTCTCAATAAGACGCGTGTGATTAACTGAGTCGAACGCTTTTGAGAAATCAAAGAAAATGACATCAACTGGTATGCCTTGATCATAATAGTGATACCAATTTTCACGTGCATGTACAAGATTAGTAGTCGTGGAATAACCTTTTCGGAAGTCATGCTGTGCTGGGTTCAAAATTTGAAATCTATTTAGAAATTCTATTATTCGTCGCTTAATCAATCTTTCTAGCACACGACAACACACGCAAGTGAGACTAATAGGCCTATAATTGTCAATGGACGAACTATCCCCTTTCTTATAAATAGGACAGATGATGGAATTCTGCCAATCAGAAGGAACAACGCCAAAAGCAACAGACGCAGAGAAAATATTGTAAAGCGGATGACATATTATGTCAGCGATGTTGCGCAGATATACTGGCGGTAAGCCATCTGGACCCGCACCTGCTTTGCATTTAAGTTTCCGAAGCTCTTGGAGAACATCATCACATCGGAAGAGGTCGCTGGTGTCATCTCCGGGCGATTCAAATGTACACGGATCACCCATTGTCACATCCTTATGGTCAAGATTCAAAGAATGGAAATGATTTCTAAACATATTTGATATCTGCAAAGAATCAGTTATGAATTTCCCATCGTCACGTTGAATACAATTTATAGGTTTACAGCGCGTATGCTTAGCAGTCACATACCTAAAGAAAGAGCGGGGATCACGGTGACAGTTTATACTTAGCTGATTTTCGAAAGATCGCCTACCAGTTCGCTTCATGGACGTAACGAGGTTTCGCCATTTCTTATAAGTGCTGAAATTAGCTCTGTCTTTACGATAGTTATTAAAGGCCTTACGTCTCATCTTTAAAGTATGTTTTATGTCGCTATTAAACCAAGGCGGTGAGATCGATGTCAAACAGTGTTTACTCTGAAGAGGTGAGAAACGATTAAGGAGGTGGTACAGAGTATCCATGAAAAACTGCCATGAATATTCGACGCCAACATCAAAAGCATCCAACCACTTTACCCCAACGAGATATTTATTTACTAGAGCAAAGTCAGTTCTGAATGGGTTTACAGACGACTTCGGATTTACGCCATGTGAGTAGACATCGCTCAGACCAATCGAAATGGCCACATGATCTGAATGACCTATTGGGTCCAGATAGCTTAATCTATCAACAATGTCATATGGTACAGTAAGGCATAAATCCAAAAGTGAATGTGAATCCTGTGAAAATCTCGTACCCTGACTGACATGTTGCTTAAGAGCCAAGCTGTTTATTAAGCCAAGTAGCTTCAAACTCTCGACATCCGAGTCATTTGAAGTGTAATTAACCCAATTGACAGATGGCATGTTGAAATCACCGAGTACAACAAATCTATCACAATAACTACTTCTCTCCATTAAAGCAGCTATGCTATCTGTGTTTGATTTTGGAGAACGATACACAGTCAATACCGTTATTGGGTGTTGACAATATAGCCTAATACACAATGCTTCATTATGGTTAATAGCATCACTAAGAGTTTCAATTACTCGGAATTGAAGCCTATTAGAGATATACGCGATAACACCTCCTCCAATTTTCCCTGTTCTATCACTTCTACTTATGCTGTATCCCTCAATGAATATATCTACGTCTGCTATTGACGAACTAAGCCAAGATTCTGTGAAAATACCTACATCTGGTACGATATCTTGAAAGAGACATTTTATTTCATCTAACTTATTAAGTAGACTACGAATATTCGAGTAAATGATTTTTAAACCACCATTATTTGTGCTCAACTTGAAGGAAAAATCGCGAAGAGATTTTCGAAATTCACGAATACACCGATCGACATTGAGGGCGCCAAAGAGGTAAGAAGGCTTGCAGGATTGATCACATCTGACAGTCCCTTCCAATGAATATGTAGACGCCTCCGCACAACTCGAAAATTTTGTATTGTTAAATTCTTTTCACCCAACTCTAATCGACATGCTAACTCTGATTTAGCCTCTTTCAAACGTAATCGATCAGCTATGCTCAGATCGCGTAGCAGACGTATACTCGACCCTTTCAAACGATATGCGCCGTTAAAGATTATGTGAATAATTTCAGCGGAGTTGAACACTACTTTGAGCAGTCTGGGTCTCAACTCATTACTTATCTTACCGAGACGAAAAGCGGCCTTTATCTTCATGCTCTTAACAACTTCGTCTTGACATTCATGCAATACCACCGAAAGAATGGATTGTAGATGTCCCAAGTCGTCGTCTAATCGTGCCTGGCTATTTATAGCGACAGATTCCTTTACGTTTGCAATAATTAAACACTGTTCACGGTTATGAAAATCTTCCCTTCTTCGAGGTACCTGACGAGAGTCATATGCAGATGCCATGCTATTAAGTGAAGGAGTGTCTTGAGAGTTAATCACATTTGCTTTTGAAACACCTCTAAGAAGTACAGACCTAGTCATGCCTACATCATGTTGAATGTTACCTGGCGTCATTATTGAGGATTTTATGGATTCATGTTGAGGTTGTGCGGTTATTACTGAAGATTGTCGTCGCGATATTTGCATTTGCGAGTTGTGAGCCATTTCTGAGGGGACAGCAGATACGTTCGGTTCGTAGTTATCCACCCGGTTGTTATTACTACCAGACTGTGATTTGAGGATGTTAGCCAAGGTAGCACGTTTGTGTAGGTTGCATTCAGCTGATACGCATTCGGTAGAAGCTGCGTTTACCGGGATAGATCCATTTGGAACTTGACCAAATCCGTCACACTGCAATATCTTTTCCAATTGGTTTAAACGTTCAACCAACACATTGATTTGCTTCGCCGCACAAAATCCGCAATAGAATGGTGGCCCGTCACCGGTATCATCACCAAAATCACAAATATGTGTTACCGATGTCCAAATTTGACAACCGCTAGTTGAACATTCCACTTGTACACTCTCGAATTTCCTGTTGTTGTCGGTATCCCCTGAGTTTGCTTGCCTACCTCTTGATACATTTTTCTTCTTGGCACACATTATCAGGATTCTCGATTCGTCTTTGATTGTTCAAATATAATTGAACAATTATTGTATGTATTTTATTGTAAGAATTTTAATAACCAAGACTTTTTAACTCCGTTGAAGTAATCGTTGTTATCGATGTAATCGTTGTAAACGTTGTAATAGTAGTAATCGATTGTAATTTGTGTAAATAGTTATTTGTTAGCAGCTTAGAATTTCAAACTTGTATAGAACTGTATTTTGTAAGAGTTTCAATAACCAAGACTTATTTTAATATAGGCAATCGGTCTGATTACAAGTGTAACTTTAATCAGCAACTTTTATCAAGTGGATACATTTTTCAACATTAAACTGAATCCAGTAGATTCGCACATATTGGACAGAGAGTTAAGATCATTTTGTAAAGATACTCGATCAGCAGAACTTCTAATAATAGACTAAATCTTTTAATCGTCTGCAAAAGCTATTTGAGAGCATGAAAAGCGGAGTAGCAAATCATCCATAACGATTATATAGAGCAGTGGGCCAAGAACTGATCCTTGGGACACTTCAGAATTAACATTCACCGAGTCATAAGCACACCTCCTACACAAACTCTGAAAGATCTATTCGATAGAAATTGCCTGACCTACTCACAAATATATATAAATGGAGTCCATAGTGATACAGTAAGGAGACTATGCCGTCATGTGGCACCCTATAAAAGTCTTTCGAAAAGTTAAGGAATACTG
The DNA here is from genome assembly GCA_012934845.2 of Pomphorhynchus laevis. Taxonomy (NCBI): domain Eukaryota; kingdom Metazoa; phylum Acanthocephala; class Palaeacanthocephala; order Echinorhynchida; family Pomphorhynchidae; genus Pomphorhynchus; species Pomphorhynchus laevis. Next base: position 43,389 of record WNNJ02003554.1, on the reverse strand, counting down.
TATGAACCTTGAGCCCAGCACTCGGAGCATCTGTCAATTTTTCATGTGAAGTTAGTAGTTTAGTTTGGCATGAACGTCCAATACTGAAACAATGTTGAGAATCAACCAATATATGATTATAGTTCAGATGATCACTGATTTTACTAGCTGTTAGTTTTCTAAGACTTTGCAAAATACACTGGTCAAACTGATGGGCCGAAAGTCCGCACAAAAGCTAGCAGGATGCATTTTGGGAATGGGTACCACAATTGCACATTTCCAACTATCAAAAATCCAAGATGTGTCCAAGCTATATCTGAAAAACAGAGTTAAGCCATTGCACAGTATGTTCGCTAGGGTTTTGACGATAAAAGGGGCAATATTGTATGGTACCGAATATGCAAATGGATCGACCTTCATAACCTCGTTCAACACCTCATCAACTCTGAGTGGAAGAACACAGCACCGATGTGCAATCGGAACACTTCCAACTAAAGTCATGCTCTTTGTCAGTAATCGACGCTTGCACTGAGAAGCTATCAGCTAATTGTTGCGCGATATAAGATAGTTCGGTTAAAGTCTCAGCTTGCGTTTGAATTGAGCTAATTGTGGTGGCAAGAGTTTTGTTATTTATTACATATGATCAAAACCTTCTAGTGTTCAAAGGTGCATCCCTGGCGATACCCTCTTCGTACGAATAGCGTTTCTGAAATTTTAGCCTATTGCATAAGTTCCTAGAGTTGATGTAGGCACGTTTGGAAGCTGGAGAACGTCTAAACTTGCGCCACAATTTGTTGCGGGACCTAAGTGCATCAAGAAGCTCTATGTCAAACCTTGGAGGATGTTCATTTTTCGACTTGCAGACACGTTGCGGAGCAAAGATGTCTGAAATACGCTTTAATTCTTCAATAAGAAGATCACAGGCTTCTGGAACATTCAAACCGAGGTAAGAATGAAGACTATCCTAGATGCTCTTTGGGAAGTTTGCAACTAGTTGACTAGCATCAACACCTACACAACAACGATTTTTTAAATTGGAGTTTTGAGAGGCCTTGTTGAAAATCGACAGTCGCATAGAGAGTACACAGTGATCGCTATTGCCGATTGGTGCGTCATAACGAACACCTGAAACGTCTACTAAATACTTAGTAAAGATCGAATCCAGTATAGAAGGTGTCTTGTCACACAAGTAGATTTTTTAATATGTTGAACTAGTAGTATTTCTAGTATCAGAAAGTCACTCAATAATTTGCCAATTCCGTGATGTGGTCGTGAAAAGCTATTTTCCCAGTCTATGTAAGAGATATTGAAGTCACCCAGGACTTCAACTTCGTATCAGAGGATACGAAGATAAACACAGCAAATGTAGATTAAGAGAGTCAAATCTTAATTCATAGGACGGAGAGCGAAAAAGGATACAAAATCGAGATCGCCGACAATCTCCAAGTGTAAAAGTAAGACCTTCAAACGACGATCCGATCTTGTCGCGAAAAGCTGAAATGTTTGATACCAGGAGACTATTTCGCACATATGCGGATGCCCCGCCTTCACGTTTACTACACAAGCGATTTGACCGTATTGGAAAATAGTTAGGAATGGCAACCCAATCATCCGAAATGTTGGCATGTAGCCATGTTTCGGTCATATAAAATACATCGAAACGTTTTGATGCTACTAGGAATTTAAGTTCAGAAAACTGAGCCGTAAGACTGCGAACATTTAAATAACCAACTAAAATGTTCGTATACTGGCGAACTGTGACACGCTCGGTAACGCTTGCGAAGTCAACAATTTCACCTGCATACGAATCATCACTTATATAGAAGTCTTACTTTACAAAAGTAAGGTATCCACCTGACAGTCGGGCGCCACTTGATCAAACGAAAATACCGGCACAGGTTGCTTTCGCCACTTTCAGCCGTCGGTGCAGCTCATCGAAAGCCTCGTGTCTTCTCAAACAATCTGCAAGACATAAATCATGGAGTATACGGAAATCAGAACCTGATTATCTAAATGCATGCTTGAATAGGAAGTTGACATGATCTTCTGAGTTTTGAACAACTTTTAAAAGCCTCGGCTTAACTTACAGCGTCTTGCCTAGTTGAAAAACTCTCAGAACGTTTAGACGCTTCGCAACATCCACATCGCTCTGGAGAAAAGTTTTTAAAAACACATCGCGACGATGCTTAATATCGACATCCAATCTTCTTTGCAGATTGTTGCTGAGTGATTCTTTAATGCCGCTCACGATGACATTTAACTCTCTTCGGGCGTTAAATTGTCTAGAGCTAGCAGTCGTTAACAATAAAGATTGAGACTCAGAGGTAATTGATGGCCGTTGGTGATTTGGAGGATTTTCTGCACGCTGTCGATTAATTAGAAGGCTAATTTGTTGTCGTCAATTATTAACAGGCTTAACGATAATCTGACTTACCTTCGTAAGATCCTTAACGTTTTCATTGAGCTGGGCTACTATAGAAGAAATACGAGCACTGCAACGGCGGTGCAATAGCTGTGGGTAAGCATAAAGACGTCTACAACAACTACTTCCCAGAGGAGAGGTATGTAAATAATCACTGCCCGACGAAGTGTTGACATGAGATGATAAATCAAGATTAGCATTCTTTACGGCGGAAATTTGTCATCTACAGCAAGACAAGCACCGCTCAATTTCAATACTTGTGATTGAGTAGTAAAATCCAAAACAGGAGGATATTTGATGGAGTTATCCATGACATTAGTCTCATGTGATGCGTCCTCAACGAAGGATTAAGTTAAGTTGTTATTAAAAGATTTGATTGAACGATCGTCCAGATCTAATTCCGTCTTCGACTGATGCATAATATAATGATTGTATGCAATAGTATCAGTCCATATCTCAGATGATTTTGGAGTGGCCGAAATATCGTCAAATCTTGACAAAGAACTGGTCAACTGTCTGAACGTTTCTGAGCTCTTTGACTTCGTCACTTCTGAGCACGTACCCGTCATCGCAGCACCAAACCCACACAATAGTTTCCTATTTAGTAATATTGTGCACGATCTTACGGGACAATGACGATCGTCCAGAATTTACAATTTTCGAAATTGCATGAAACCTCGTGACGTTCGAAGGTCTCAGACTTGTCATCTACAACATGCACAGTGGTCTTGTCTCTGGCGACTTGCTTTCTTTGAGCCATATTCGATTATTGTAATCAGTTTGATTCGATTGTTATAATCAATGTGATGACTGATTATTTGTGTGATGAATTGTTAAATAACTATCGTCTTTTATATTTCGGATTGAATAATCTTTCGGATTATTGTATTTTATCTTTTGTATTTTATTGTAAGTATTAATAACCAAGAAACTTTTAACCAAAAAGTTTTAACTAGTATTTTAATTTGATTGATAAAAGTTTACAGCAAGTACTTGAACGTTTCTTTATTATAATTATGCGATGATTAAGTTTAATTCTTAAACTTAATATATATTAATTAATAGATTAGTAACAATTGCAACGATTTAAAACTTTCGGATTTTAATAAATTATCAAATCTTAAATGAACCACATTTAGATAATGTTGGTGCTCTATATCAAACATCCTCTATAACATCCTAAGGTTATTAAACCCGCTAACGGTACTTTAATTTGATTGATAAATTTACATAAAGTTTGCGATTACTTCAACGTTTCTTTATTATAATTATGCGATGATTTGAAAATGTTTAGATTATTTCACATACCGAGTGATCTTCATGCTTTGTTCAAACGCAAAATTGATGCATATTTTTTTTCGAAAATCGAAAATAACCGAAATTCGATCGAATATTGCTTGTCCAAAATTGTCTTGTTTCGAGAGAAATATTTAAAAATTAATACAAATTATATGATCATTTGGTCGGCTTCATCAATTATCCTCATGTGAATTCTTTAATCCTAGATGCAGCACTGTACACTACAATCAGCGTAGGTGGACCTCATCAGCGGCCTACGCCTACCTTCCGTGTTTCGGTCCTTTAATTATCTGCTGAAATTTTCCTCTGCTGCCTTTCTGTAAAAACAAACGATACAGTTTGTAAGGAAAATATTTCCACTTGTGCAAACTGTACGTTGTATCCGTCTTTTGAAACCAAAAGACGGAAATAGCACTACAGTTGACGGATAACTGTAGTGCTATACAGACGGATAGTGTAAGGAGTGTATTTACAAACATGTGGAATAACTTTAAAACTATGTGTTATGATATTGGATAATGTGAATATTACTTATGTTTGCTACCTTGTTTCCTTGTATTTGTTATGATATTGGATAATGTGAAGACTATGTAATTTGGGCAAACACTATCAATTTCACATCAAAATACAATATCCAAATCGATGTATCAACCTGCGATTTCAATCCGAAAGGGTGAAAAATATTAGTAATTCTTTGTAATAATAAGTTTAATAATATAATTCTTTTATTTTCCTTATAAATTATACTATAATTCTTTGTAATAACTCGTTTAATGCATCACAGAGGAACATATACATTTATAAGTTTATATACCAATGCTATCAAAATTATAGTTATTGAAAATTTTTATGGACAGTACGACATGTGCTGTTTTTTATAATTTCAATGCTTTATCATCATAACTAAGTTTAAATTAATTAACTATTGACAAAATAATAGAACATACTTTCCTTGTAAACGACTTTTAATGAATGTTTTTAATAATAGACTAAAAAGCGAATTTTACAAAGTATATCTTTAGAGACAATGACGTATCCGGTGGACGTAAGTAATATATTTTCTGTGGTGTGACCGAAACAATAATTGTGCACAGAATACAAAAATAATGTAATATTTTTAATAAATTCCCCTTATAAACTCTGGATTTTACCTATAGACTCAACTAAAGGTTGTTTTTATTTTACTGTGACATAAAAAAATCATGTATATTTCTCTGTCAACGTTACAGTTGTTGTATATCTAATAACTAGCTTCGGTAAAAATTATACTAACTGAATACTAGCCTAAAATCTATTTGGATCGTATTTCACTATCTCTTAATTTCCATACTTCATTTAATTAAGTGAGAAGTTGAAACATTTTATTATGACAGATGCCAAATGAAGTTTTATACGATCAACCCAATGGTATAATTAATTAGTGGAGATAGTGAAGTAAGAAATTCTTTTATTTAAATATTTGATAATAAATACAACCCATAATCTTCTTCCATCTCAATTATATAATTTTACTGGAATAAAGAAAATTTTCTTCTTTGTTCCAGTAAAACTATATTTAAATATCTAATATTCGAAGTCAACTGCTATCACCATCAGGATAAATTTATCCTTATGATGATATCAGTTGACTATCGAAAATTTTACTTCACTCTATCCACTAATTAATAACAGAAAAATCAATTAGTGAACATTTATAATTAGGATTGATTGTAATTCCCTTGAACAATGATTGATCATGATTAGGATTATAATTGCCTGTTTCAACTTCATTTGATATCTGCTAATTTGATGGCAGAAGAATTCGTCAAACTATTCAGTTTTAATTGTTTGTAAAATGTTTTCCCATTGTAATTCTTATTTGTAAATAATTAAATATTTATTGGAAATATTTAATTTGTTAATTATACAACTTTAAACAAATATAAATAATTAAAAAGGATAAATACAGGAGAACGTTTGTCTTTTTCGTAGAGAAATGTTATAAATTTTTGATAACTTAAAATAAATGACAAAATGGTTCATTTTAAAAGAAGTAAGCCTGCACCAGGATAATCATCAGACTTTCCTCTTTTAGAATATTTAACCAAATAATCCAATAAGTTGAATTTTTTATTAGATAGATTTGCACTATTAGATAGCCGATTTTTAATCATTTTGTCTAATAATTCTGCCTAACACATAATACTCACTGTACGCCTGTCATTTTTATCAATGACCAATCTATTGTTATGTGACCAGGCTATTAGTTACTAATATATGCTAAATCCCAACTGAATTCGTAATAGTAAGAATTTTAGTGAACAAAATATCTAGGTTAAAAATTAAAATAGGGAAATAAAGCATGGTGGAACGTAAAAATTTATCTACATTGATCTTTGACAAGGATTCGTCATGAATCAGCATAGTTTCGATAACCTGGTTAGTCTACTTATATTGATTTCGACTTTGTAAATATCACAAAGTCGAACTCATACAAATTTGACATCATTTCATGACGTCGAATTTACAATTGATTCATTTGCTTTCGTTTTTTACCAGATTTCATTATTTTATCATAAAATTATAAAATTTCTCGGTTTCAAAACTTCCATGCACAAAGTAACCCTCAGTTTGTGAGGAATTAAATATTATCAATTAACATTGTTACACCAGATGTTTTAATTGAAGCTACATCATTCTAAATAAGGTGTATTGGCGATTTTGGCTTAATCGTTTTCGTGTTGTTCGATCGAAGTTTTAAAGCTGGTTTTATTAGAGAACAATGCATTTTCACTGTTGACATAAAAATTACCTTTGCATAAAAATTATAATGTCAGTACCTTGCCGTTTGTTTCTCGATTCGCAGTAGCAGAGAACAGATCACCTTTGTATAATCCAGTCGATCATGCGCTATCTGAGAAACCAGTTATCTACATGTAGAATACCATAATATGATAGTATACCCAAGTGGTATACTACTAGTTGAGAAATCTTTCCCAATTGTTGTACCCGGAAATCTTCACAAGAAAATACGTTCATTAAAAATTCTCATTATATTTTCAATAGACTCATTTATATTTCGTTCAGATTAAGCTAATTGTTATAATTTGTTGTATAAATAAACTCAACAAATTGTTAATTGGTTTTTATAATTTTAAAACTGAAATGAAACCATTTATACATTTTTATATTTTATCAGATTTGTAGATTGTTTCTTAAATTTAAATAAATATATATCGCTTATTGTTCGTAACTAAACTTGTTTTAAGGTTAACTCTAACGATAAATGTAATACACTATAATATTAAAGACTAAAGTTTTATAGTCTAATGTATGCTAAGATTAATATTGTAAATATTAATTGTAACCTTTTAAAATTAATTATATACCATGGACGTATTGAGGGCACATTAACGATTAAATTTCGACAGAATATCACACCTCTATATTTTATCGTTTGTAGCGGATGTCAAACATAAGGAAGGTAAATATATAATATTTATCAAAAAAAATATATAAATTTTATAATTGGCAAAATAGCACAAATCAAAACATTGATGTAATTAAAAAATTTTATCAAATAAAAATTCGGCCAATGTGGGTAAAGATTCCAAATATTATAATCAGTTGTATTTTGTTAACACTTTAAAATTCAAAGAGCACAAATTTATCATGTCTTTATACATTAATCGATGTGTGTAAACATTCGTAATATTATAATCAGTCGTACTTTGTTAACACTTTTAAATTCGAAGAGCACAAAGTTATCATCTATCTTTAAAAAATAAACCATTTTAATTAATTTTACCAAATTAAAATTTGGTCGATGTGGGTTACCATTCGTAATATTATAATCAGTCGTACTTTGTTAACACTTTAAAATTCAAAGAGATCAAATTTATCACATATCTTTATAAAATAAATCATTTTAATTAATTTTATCAAATTAAAATTTGGTTGATGTGTATAAACATTCTTAATATTATAATCAGTCGTACTTTGTTAAAACTTTAAAATTCAAAGAGCACAAAGTTATCATCTATCTTTAAAAAATAAATCATTTAAATTAATTTTATCAAATTAAAATTGGTCAATGTTGTAAAACATTGAAATTATAATTAACATTATCAATCAGAATTTGAAGATCACAAACTTCACAAACAAATCGGTTTAATAAACTTTATACAAAAGACATTTACAAATTTTTATCGGGTGAAATATTTTTACATTTATTTTTCATCATTAGCGGTAGGCAATTTGTGACGTCGTTTCATAAATAAAGAATACAACGTTTTAATATATCTTATCCGAGATAAAATCATTAAAATTTGTGACTCTCGAACATCTAAACAATCTGCTAAATCATTTACCTCACGCACACAAGCTTCGCAACGATCTATATATGCTTGCAAACGAGCAAAATTTTGGGATAACATCGCACAAGTTTCCCACTTTTCAAAATCTATTTCAAGTGCCGGATTCGAATCAATCGGCATCGCATCTGATATGACAATAGTACTAACCGAACTTGACCTGGCATTGTTATTCAAATCATATGTCAATCTATTTGAGCTCCTATTTGTAGTATACGAAGATAGATGAACGGATCTTGGTCTGTTAATTGGGCTAGAAAACAAGGTGGCAAATTTGTTTCTCGCTAATCGAATTAAGTCAGCAAGTATATGTGCTTTAATTTCTCGACCAAATCCATCTGTTAAAAAACGTTCTTTAGATATAATTACGCGATAATCAAATTCATCTCTAGCTATCCGATAAATTGAAGAAAGAAATTCGTGTTCAGAACTGGTGCTATCTGGAGCTAAAAAGTTTTGCTCTTGATTTATCCGTTCAGCTAGTATTGGAATATACTCAATAAATAAATATCGAAGGATTTGTAAATACTCGGATGTATCGGCATTAGCTAAAGCAGTCCAATCAATGAATGTCGTATTATTGATTAATAATAATTCTTTCTTCAAATTCTGGAGAGCATTATTTATGTCACCTGTGCACTTGGCGTACCGAGACATTCTTATATTTTTTATATGATCCAAGTTTCTCGTGCAATTCTAAATAAATATAAAAATAAAATAATATTATTTTAGTGATAATAAAATTGTTATATTAATATTATTTAGTATTTTATAAATTGTTTCGTCAGATATTGAGGTAATGCACAGGTTATAAAGTTTGGTAGACGGTTGTGTTTCATCGATAAAGCGCACTGATTAATTATTATTTTTAATAAAATAAAAATACTTTATTGTTGTACAAAATTGTTAAAAATATTTAATTAAATAATAATGGCAAGAAATTAATCTCTCAAATACAATGTAAGGAAAGTGGTTTATGAATATTTAGTACTGAAAAACATGCAAATCAGCATTCACACGATCACTACAGGTATCTAACATACTGTTGAATACTAAAGACAATATTACAAGAGATGACGAATTTCAACGTCTGTTCGGTGAATTTAGATATCAGCAACAACTGGATGTTAAAGCGTTCAAACAAAATGTCTCTCGCAAGCTTGATAAAACTACGATAACATTTCTAGAATTTTGTTCACACAGGATCAGCTTCATGGATCAGCTTCATGGATCAGCTTCATGGATCAGTAATCGTCTATCAGGCGAATATCAAAGTCTTAACATGAGAACATTCCAAGATGCTCTTGCTGTTCGATACGGATTTGATTCACCAAATAGTCCTAGAATGTGTTCTTGAGACGAAAACTTTAACTTAGCTCACTCCATGTCTTATCGTTTAGGTGGTACACCGATAATAATACATAATATTGTCAGAGATTTTCTTGCTAGCACATTAACCGAAGTATGCACGGGTATTGAAATTGAACCAACTTTACAGCCAGTACCGAATGATATGGCATTTAATAACAACACAACGGCACTCGACAACAGCGTAAGACTTGATGTGGAATTGTAATTATTATTAGGAGAAAGTACTGAACGATCCTATTTGGACGTATTAATCTTTAATGTTCTGTCACCTTCCAATATATCTCGACAATCATACTCTTCATATCATAAAAACCGCAAATACGCGGTAGTTATTTCAAACATTGGACAATGTAGTTAAAACGCCGATTTCATCCTTACAGCAATAGCTAAGAAATTAGCTTATAAAAAGGTGGACAAAAATACTCTAGGTGTATATCAGTATTCGCTATGGGAGAAAAGTTTGCTTATTAAATTTATAAATTTCAAAATTCTCAAAATTTGTAATTTGAATATATTCAGATTTATATTCGAAATACTTTCTATAGATTTGTAGATTGTTTGCATATCAATTTTGCTTACGACATTCAAAGTTACTGTGATTATAACTAAACCAAATATATCCTTTTTAAACACGAGTTAATATTTATATTCTTTTTTTTATTATTTTTTTATTCTTTTTTTATTTATTTATTCTGTAATATTATTATTAATATTATGTAATTTATTATTCTGTACAGGTTTAACGAAACGAATTAATTCTTACGGATAGATACACAACCCGCTGCTAAACAGGAGCAGCAGCTTATTATCACATCGGTTCATTCAGAATACCTTTTGATTTCATTTTAGCACTTGACAAATTGTGCATCAATTTATTCCCAAAATTCTCTTAATTGTTAAATTATCATCAACATTATTTGAAAACTTCTCTTCGTTGACTTTTGTAAAACATTTTCTATTAATAAGTATTACTGAATCTAAAAGTAATTTTAAATATTCGACAAGATTGAGTTTATTTTGAAGTTTATGCCCGTCTTTATCTTAATAATGTATTTTAAAATGATGGCTTATTCACATGATCCAGTTCAAAGCATAAATATTTAATCGAAACATTGGATAACAAGGGAGTTGATAGTTTTAATTGACCTATTTTGAAGTTTATGCCCGTCTTTATCTTAATAATGTATTTTCAAATGATGGCTTATTCACATGATCCAGTTAAAAGCATAAATATTTAATCGAAACATCGGATAACACGGGAGTTGGTAGTTTTAATTTAACTAACGAAGCTACATTAATATTTAATATTTAATCCATTTATATTAATTTAATTTATTGTGCACAAAAATGCCATAAGTTAACTGAAATGTGCAAAGTAGAATTTTCTCTTTAAAAGTCAACATCAAAAAATCGTTATAATATGTCAAATTTTTTCCTATCGATGTATTTGTATATGTCGATTTATATGAATCCTTTTTTTATTTTACCCTATATATTACTAAATTATATGGGAAAGAAAAATACATTGATTCCTGAGTCCCATAATTGGGACTCAGGTAACCCAATTATGCATTTCTAGCGGTGCTTTGTATTGCAAATAAGGAATTTAGCCGCAAAGTACTCAGCCGATTGATAATTTTATTACTTACGTACACTACCTCTGGGTAATGATCCGCAAAATAATTAAAAACTTTAGTGAAAACGGTTAAATTTTTTTCTATATTAAAGATAAGATAAAAATGTCCGTAATGAGATATATTGTGCTCTTTTACGGTAAAAATAACCGTTTAGGTTGATAGGACATGTATGAATAATTCATTTTAGCGTAATGCACTGAAATGTTAAAAATTTTAAAAATTGCTGATATCAAAATACCTGTCACATTTATTTTACGCTTAGTTGTGGTGATCCATCGTATACTCTTACAAAATTATCACTTTGTTCTAGATAAGATCGATAATATATTTAAAATATACGATAAGATAATAAATGATCTTAATTTGTTCCTTATTGAAGTGTTTTCTCTGAGATTCAAATTATCCGGTTTTTGTCATAAAAATGATAAATGAGTTAACTAATGACCTAAAAAGAATAAGTATAATAAGCATTTTTCTATGTTCAATAATATACGCCTCTAAACAGAAAAATCAAATAAAGGGAATGATGGAAATTGATAAATTTAGCTATCATAATATAAATATTATATAATATTTAGTATATTATATATTATAATTATATAATATATTATAATATATAATATTTAATATCTTAAATGATTATATTTTCAAAAATACATTCATTTTTCAAATGTTTAAACAAATATTTGATATTTAAATTTTCAAATCGATAGTAAAAATAGTACTATTTTTACTAGCGTGTCAAGTCAAGCTAAACTTTGTGATGCCAATTGATAAAAATAATATTTCTATTAATTAATTTTAATAAAGCATTAAAGTTAATTAACTTATAATGAAATTTAAAGAAAACTTTAAAGTAATTTAAATAAATAAGACTTCAAATTTGTTCAGTAGCTGATGAGGTCCACTAGTACTGAAATGTAGAGTACTGTTATTTGCTTATAGATCGGATTAAAGTAGCGTGCAGTCAACAAAGAATTCAATTGCAAACAAGAATCCACAATTACGTTAACTTAAATAAATTCGAATTGAAAGTAAACACCGATGAAATTAAATGCCAATCACATTTTTACCAGTTGCATACTTGAATAGTCATTTGCAATACTTTATCGGTAACTAACTATAAATTTCGTACATATTTGTTTCTAACAGTTGTCAAAATGAAATGATATTTGTTCGCTTTAAAATTTAAAGGGAGTTGTTTAATGTAAATGTTTAATAATAAATAAAATAGATTTTATTAACAAAATACAACGTTAGATAAAATAATACACAACTAGATCTTGGTAAATTGTCACCTTCTGTACTATTTGTCAAACATAACTTCTTTAACATCTCCACGTCCGCAGTTCCAAAGGGATCTGAGCCCCCCGCCCGCACCAGCGCGAGGCCTTCCGACTAAACCATGTGAAATTTTGCGCGCCTAAGAGCCCGGTCGAGGCGGACAATGGTCGGTAATCTCGATATGAGGAGCTTGAGAAACCTTAGTATTTGCTTTTGGGGACGTCCTCTAGTGAAGAAGACTAATCCGGAGACTGCATAAGTACCCCAAAGGCGTACCTAGGTTTTAACATTCAATGACATATGTTAAGACTGAACCATGTGAATTTTTGGCGCCTAAGAATCCGGTCGAGGCGGACAATGGTCGGTAATCTCGATATGAGGAGCTTGAGAAACCTTAGTATTTGCTTTTGGGGACGTCCTCTAGTGAATAAGACTAATCCCGAGACTGCATAAGTACCCCAAAGGCGTACCTAGGTTTTAACATTCAATGACATATGTTGAGACCGTTTCAGTGCCGACTTAGCCTCTCTAAGATACGTATAAGTTTATCCAGTCAGCTTTCGCCGACCACATCACCGTAATGGGGAATCACAGATATTTTACTCGACTCGTGAAGACAGGGACGGGTTGATTAATCAAAATGGAGGAGAGGGCAGAGAGTGCTAATATTTTAAGTTTCTTTTTTAGTGGCAGGGGTGCTATTAAAGACAATGACCTGCGATTTTGCAGAGTTCAAAATAAGATTTGAAGGGGTAAGCTGGTCTTTTAATCATAAAAAGAAACGGCTGATGTCCGAAACTACATCTTTGCATCTGCGTCTAGAAAACAGGGTTGTGGTATCATCAGCGTATATCACGAGATGTTGATCACGTTTAAATGACTTTAAGAGAACAATGGAGCTAGCAAGATATAAGATAGGAGATAGTGGGGAACCTTGAGGCACACCTGTAATAGGGTAGAACTGACGTGCGTCAGGGTCGTCTTCATTGTAGAACCGTTGGTGTACAGCAGTATCTTCACTATGTTAGCAATTCTCGCAGGCACCCCGAGAGACCTGAGAGAGGAGATAACTAAGGGAATGGCAATGCTGTGAAATGCAGAAGAAAAGTCAAGAAAAACAGCTACAGCAAGCTGATGACTGTTATCCTGGCAAAATTGATGCACTTTATTAATTTTGAATTGATCAAGCGCCCTTTGACAAACCAATGAAAACTCGGTGGGATTAAATTACGCCTACTCAAATGTTGAAGGATTCTACGCGCAAGCGATTTTTATATAGATGGAGATATGGGAATTTTGAATCGAAATGGGCCGCATGTCTTTGGGACATCAAATCGATTTTTTCTTTGGTAAAAATCTAATAATCTAAAAATATAAAAATCTAAAAGTCTATAAAATAATATAAATCTAAAAATCTATATAATAATATATTATAATATAAGATATAATATTTAGTATCTCAAATGATTATATTTTCAAAAATACATTCACTTTTCAAATGTTAAAACAAATGTCGGCTACAGTTGATGCTGGCAACATCTGATGGTGAGGCTAAAAGCATTTGACGGATACTTCTCTACTTTTATTTGCTGTCAAAAGCCGACAAACTCGAGAAGAGAGTAGAGTGACGGATTTGGATGTGTCCGGAAGTGATCCCAAGGAGTTAAGGATATCCGAAAACGAAAAGTCCCCCCCAAGTCGGGATTGGCTGGGGAGAAAGCGTGGCTCTATAATTATGTAGGGCTAGTGACTCCTCCAAAACTCTATCAAGGTCTACGCACTCAATCCAACCCGATGGCCTCTCCCGCCAGCAGACAAACTTCTTGAATATCTTCCAGAAGGAAGCCTGAGAGGGATTAAGACGAGCAATACTCGTTCTGCCCCTACTAAGTTGAAGGCTATATCTAAAACTCCAGGATCCATTCGAGAGAACCTGCCTGAAGGAAGCAGAGAGATTGGGAAGGTGTAACATTTTCACTAGGACCTTGAGTTTTGTTGAAGTGGGATCGTAGATGCGACCTGTAGCAGTGGTCAAAAGGATCCCAGTAGCTTACGAAGAGAGGTATGAATTAAATTCGGTCAAACTCTCATTCCCTATTCTGGGGAAGAGTTGGATAGCTGCCTAAAAGAAGGTTACTCAAATAGGATCAAAGTGGAACTTCCTTTTTAAACAACGTATCTTCCTCCAGCCGCCAGCACACTAGGTCATAAGTGGTTGTCAGCTGTTGGCGCGACTGCTCAGTGCAGATGAATTTTAACAACCACATCCTATGAAGCAGTAATATGTCTAGGAGTGAATTTGTTGTAGAGCAATGAAAGGTGGGGATGTATGGTTTATGTACAAGATAATTGTTCCTAGCTCTTGGAAGTGTTGTATTAATCCAACGACCAGTTCTGTCGTTGAAGTCAATGAGTAACATGTCATAGCCTCTACCTATAATTCGGTTCAGAAGGCCACGATTTTTGTGAATCTCACCCTGGCCGGATGTAGACATTGGCTATGCTGATGCGTTTACCGTTAGTAATTAGTGATATAACTAAACAAGAAAGGGCTGGACATGAGTAGTTTAACAAGAGGGAGGACCTTAAGGAGCTTTTAACTAGGATTAGAACACCTTGATAAGAAAAGTGTGAAGGGGTTATATACAGAGTAAAGTGTGTGATTATATGCTTAAGGATAAATCGAGTAATGTCCTTTGAGATATGGAAAGATCGCGTCTCTCGAAAGACTATATCATCTGCAACTCTACAAGATAGAAGCCTAAGGGCGGAAGCACCTCCGAATTTTACTGAGAAATATTCAGTGAAAAAGGCTCTTGGTTACTTCCCGATTGCGTCAGTGTAACTGGAGTGGGACGCCCTCCAACTAGTCAAAAAAGTTGCCTTTTCCGCTTCTAGCCTCGACAGGTGGAGTCATTTCCTCACGGACATTATCGTCATTTCCTAACGCAAGGCTTCAAACTGTTCCTATCGTTGCCAGTTGTAAAGAGGCTAAGGTCTTCGGCGACGAAGCAATTCGTTTCTTTGATCTCGAGGATTTTTTAGATAAAGTAACTGATGTAGGTGAACTTTGAACCTCACCAATCTTTGACATGAGATTTCCTTCTATCAAATCGGTCATATTATCCATTGATTCTTGGAGATTGGCCTCAAGAAGCCGTTATAGGTCCTAGTCGGATATCCTGTTGTTACTATTGGCGGAACATGTTTAGTGGAAGCTGGCTTGCTTCATCTGAGCTACCATATGACGTTTCTTGTAGCTTTTGAAGGAATCACATTTTCTCGATCAAGCTGGGTAGACTCTCCCATAGTTAGAACAGTACGGGGATCTATCGCATTTTTCTGAACGATCATTAAGAGAGCTAATTACCCGCAAGAGCGGATAACAGGACATACAGAACTTCAATGTCCCCATCTGTGGCAAATATTACAATAAGGGTAGGCCATATAGTCAGTTTCGATCAGAGTCAATACCAGATTATGTCCCAGGAAAGGGTTATATCTGAAGTGAGCTAGACACTAGGCAACGTCAACCGAGGCAGAAAAAAAATGCCACGGGAATCGGCAATGCTCTGTTTCCTGTAATAAATCTGATATGCTAATCTTAAATTTTTTCAAGTGCTAGAATGTCTTTATCTGACAGAATGTTGTTGATATTCAAGGTTGCTTAGATAGGCTTGTATAAGATTTTACCACGACTTGAATGTTTTTTGTTGAACTGGTCCAAGTAATCACGGGCGAGCTCAGGGATGCAAAAAAAATATCCTAACCTCTGCCTTGTAATAATTTATTGAATGAAAAATAACTTTCCTTTGAAAAGTGCAGGGAAGTTCCTTAAGAATATGTTGAAAACGTTGTTAAATGTTCCGTAAATTTAACACAAATTAAGTTTGGCAGTCTAGATACAGAGGAAGCTTTCCCTGCTCAACGATAGATCCAGTAGACAACAAACCACTTACCTTGTCTTCAATAAGTGCCAGTATTTGCTTATGGATTGGCATTTTTCGCATATTTGTCAAATAATTTGATCCTCCGTTATCAATTTTGATGTTGCTCATTTTGCTTATAATCCCAAATAAATGTTTGAATATACGCAATAGCAGCAAATTTGCAAATAATAATTACAGATAATTATTTTTGTATCTAAATGCCATTCCCAGAAAAAAGAAATTGAATATTTCTTCGATATTTCGTTCGCTAACCGCAAACATTTTCAAGAAGTATCTGAAACAATAAAACAAGTTAAGTTACAATGTATGAAAAACAAAATCACTTTGGACATTTAAATTTGGTTCTAGGACAATTACCTGGCCTTCTAACGAGTTTTTACCATTCCTAGATTGCGAAGTTTTGACCACTGATGCCTCCGTCACTAAAGTATTCAGAAAAGCCACAGAAACTAGCTTATATATTCCTTGGGACAGCAGTCATTCGGCATCAACAAAACTAGGTGTGTTTCGTGGCTTCTGTTTAAGAGCGTATCGAATTTGTAACAAAGAAATTTATCTAAACGCCGAATTAAGCAAAGTCTTGAGAATATTTACATCTATAGGCTACCCAATAGATATCTTACATAGAATAATTAAGAAAACAAAAGAACGCATTCACACTTCCGCGCAATCCAACTTAATTGGTCCTCAAAAATTAAAACACTGCTTTTATATTCCCGCAATGGGTAGTTTAAGTGAGGATATTCTTAATAAAATAAACAGATTCGTTTTCCATTCAGGATTACCATTAAAAATGTTTTATGGTACCCGATGTACATATCATCTTGATGCACTAGTCACCAAACCAAGAAGAACTTATTTTGATAAGATGGGTGTAGTGTACAAGGTTGGGTGTAGGGATTGTATAAGCATATACATTGGACAAACTGGACGTACTCTAAAAACTAGATTAAAAGAACATAAGAAGGCACTCACAACATCAGCGCAGTCGGCATTAGCAGACCATGCTCATCAAACTGGTCATGACATCGACTTTGACAATGTGTCAGTTTTGATTTCTGAGCCTAACTTAAAACGCCGATTAATTATGGAGGCTGTCGCTATAAAGATCCTCAAACCAAATTTGAATGTCCAAAATGATTTTGTTTTTCATACATTGTAACTTAACTTGTTTTATTGTTGCAAATACTTCTTGATAATGTCCGCGGTTAGCGAACGAAATATCGAAGAAATATTCAATTTCTTTTTTCTGGGAATGACATTTAGATACAAAAATAATTATCCCCCCAGAATGTCTCATTCCGTTTCAAATTACAGATAAATTAAATCAGCTAACTGAGTCTACGTATTGTTATATAATTATAAAATAAACAAAACATAATAATGCTAAATCAAAATTTAATAATTAAATAATAAATTTAATAATTGTTTTTAGATTTTCTATAATTTAAATCAAGTTAAAAAAATAAATAATAAATAAAATTTAAAATAAACGTCATTTTTATGAATTGACTAATAAATAACAGACGTTGTATCAGAATAAGAATTAGAGGTCATCAGGAGGAACTGCTATGCTATCAGGTTTCGGCCCCTAACTCCTCTACCCAACATAGCAGCGGGGCCAAATACATGCTAATGATGTATTTCCTCTGAAATAACTATCTAGTATCTTATTCTAATGCAAAGTATATTATTTATTATCCATCCATAAAAATTTGCCACTTAAGAGTTTAAATTTATTCTTTATATTATTGTGTTGATTTATATATTTTACTATTTTCTGCTTGATGTTATTTTTATAGTAACCTAGTTTAAAATATGTATTTATTAAATTATTTAAATGATTTTGAATAAATCCAATATCATTACATATTGTTGCAATTCTTAAAATTTCATTATTTAATGTATTATATTTTATATTATATGGTATGCATGAATGCTCATGCAAAAATATGTTTCTTGTAAATTTAAATATGTCATCTTTACGATATAAATTAATAGTAGTTTTAGTTAATGTTAATTTAATGTTCATATCTAGATATACACCTTCTTTATCATTAATATTGGTTTTGTTAAGAATAAGGCTTTCTGGATAAATGTGCTCACTAATTGAATAAAAATTATTAGAATTAAATACACTATATCATCAATGTATCGAAACATATATTTCATATATTTATATTGTTTAGATTTAGTTTTTACACAGTTATGAACAAATTCATATTCTATAAAGCTTAAAAACAAGTCAGCTAAATGTGCTCACTAATTGAATAAAAATTATTAGAATTAAATACACATATATCATCAATGTATCGAAACATATATTTCATATTTATATTGTTTAGATTTAGTTTTTACACAGTTACTAAAAATACTAAAAATTGCTTGCTAATAGCCCAGATATATTTTAATCAAGAGCCTTTGTTCGATTCCCAGTCACATAAGCTTTTAAATTGTTAATTGCAACTTGTTAACAATATATCATAAAATCGACAATTGATACACAATCCTTTGCGAAAAGATAATTTCTTTTGTCTATTTATAAATCTAGTACGATGCAAAAAAGTGGTGTCACTCTCAATGTAATAAGCGAACCACCGTAATCACATTACATCACATAATGTAATGGTGTAATACAATTAAGATTGTAATGAATTTCTTAAGATTGTGTGCTGAATAAAGCGCATGTTCGTGACACTGTTTATATATAAAAACCATCTAAACAATCTAAAAAGTATGTTTAGTGGATAATTCTACGAATGTTTAGTGACGAAGATATTAAATGGATGATCCAGCAGAGCTACAACAAAGAAAACTGTTACGAAGTTCGAATTTCATATCCTAGAATCACTCAAAAATCATACGGCACTGAGAAACGGTATGCTTATAATTTGAATTTAAAGGCTTTAAAAATTAAATGTTTGATTGCATCTTACAAATAGAGCGTGAAAATATTAATGACATGCATCCTTGAAATATCATTTGACATTTTTTAATATCGCGGATTATACCTTTATTGATATTACAAGTAATTGACTGGCTGTAAATATTTACAGCAAGCCACCAACATGCAGGATTGCCAACCGCAACAGCTAGGATTATATTTCAACGTAACTTTATGTTGAAGTCAAGAGTTTTCAATACGTTCTACAGCCATATTTGCGTCCCTCATAGATGCAACAAGCGCTCTAAGATTTCTATCACGGTTATAAAATCCCATTGTTTGCATTTGTACAAGTTCGGATGCATAAAGTTGTTCTTGAGTTTGGTTTTGTTGTTGATTTGTCGGCTGATATTGCTGGGAATGAATACGATTTAATAGTTGAAACAACGAAGCAGTATAATCTTGATTTGAACATGACTTCCTACAGTCTTTTTGATAGTTTTGTAAAAACATTAAAATTTAAGATAGACGTCATTATATTAGAGGAACATTACAAATTTATCCATAATGAATAAATAATAAATGATAAATTTTAAGTTGTATTATAATCCAGAGATGCACATCTACACCACTGGATGTAGCATTAGGAGCAGCAGCCAGTCTATTGGATGTAGCGTTGGATCGCGATACACCTCTTGAGTTCGAATCCGATCAGTAACAGTGTACGGAGTAAGCAGATAATAAGGGTCGGAACGTGAAATGTAGGTATGGTTCTGAGCTAATGAGACCAACCTAGGCTGATTAGTATCGTCCTGCTGTATCAATAATAGGAACAATACCTGTGAAGATAATGTCGTGCCACAACCATAAGCTCACAGATGCAACCAAATTAAATTATAATAAAGATTATAACGGTTATTAATATGTTATTTTAAGTTATTTTTATACATAAGAAAATAGCTCGAATAATAGTGCATGTAAAATGTCAATTTATTGAATGAAAGTTTTAAATTATTTATTAAAAGATTAAAAAATTATTGAAAGATTTTACTTCTATATTTCAATCGCTGTTACTATTAGAAAAATCTCAATATTTTATAGAATGTATTTTCAAAAAGAAATTTTAATAAAGAAATTAATAGTAACTTCTATACAGTGAGTAACTTCTCATTTTATGAGAATTTGATGGAGTTTTATTATTTATCGATAGATAAATAATACAATTTATGCTATATAAATTTATGTTAAATATCTTTTACAAATATAAGACTCGTGTATTTTATCTAAAATATATCAAAATTATATCTGTTTTATATCGATATATAATAAAATTTTTATATAATATATATTTTTATATATAAAGTATATTTTATTTATATTATATCTTTATTTATATAGATATAATACCAATTTATAATATTATACCATTTTATATATAATTTTGTATTCATTAGAATATAAAATTTATGTAATAAACTTCTTAAAAATATAAAACTCGTAATAGTTATATGTTCTTTTATATAAAGTATACGTTATCTATATTTTATCTATATTATATCTCTATTTTATATAAATATAATACAAATATAAAATATTAAATCATTTTATATCTTTCTCAAGATAGAGTGAGACCATTCCGCGTGAATTATTAAACAGTCATTTAAGCCAGAGACGAAAGAACAACGATAACAATAACAAGTATCTTTTTGCCATCACAATGACTCTAGCACTGATGATCATTGTGATGACTAAACGGTACTTGTTACTGTTATCGTTGTTCTTTCGTCTCTGGCTTAAATGATTGTTTACATTATTTTATATATAATTTGTATTCATTTGAATTTAAAATTTATGTAATAAAATTCTTTCAAATTATACAATTTAAAACATGTAATATAATATAATAATACTAATAATTTTTATATTTTGATAGAATTTTGAAATTTCTTCAGCAGTAGCAATTTTTAAGAAACCAAAAGCATAATAGATTAGGATTCCATCAAATGAACTAATTAAAGTGCCAAAATATGCTTTGCATTTACAGATTGTTCATTGATGGCATATCTGTTGAACGTGGTGATCTCAAACATGCATAATAATTTTGTTGTTTTAAATTTTAAAAGTTCTAAGTCGATGCTTGAATTGTTGATGTTATAAATCAATTATTAATTTTTAAATTAAATTTTAGCTTTAAAATAAAAAAATAAACTATTTCATTAAACTATATTTTAGAGCAGAGGTGGCCAACTTGTGGCGCATTAGACGATGCGCGATAGCGCATTATCTTTTTAATAAGGACGGGACTTGTCTTATAATGTTCTTAATAAAAATTTTCAGTTATTTAATGATTATCTTTAAAAGTTAGTTTGAACACTGCTTATTAACTAAAACAAAGTTAAATATTTTTTAGAAATTTTTATTGAAAAGGGCAAATATTTAAAAAAATTTGTGGGTTCTTGCAACAAAAAATTGGCGCATTTGATTGATATTCTCTGAAAGGGAAATTGGCTCTTCATCGAAAAGTGTTGGTCACCTTTGTTTTAAAGAATAATAACAATTCAAATAAAATACATCATAATTAACACGTTTATGATCCGATTATGTATTGGATTTAGCAATAGAGACGGATATTAAATAACAGAGTAGTTTTAAATTGAGAAATCTTATCTATGCTCTAATAATGTTATTTGGTATACCAATAAATTCGAAAACTCTTTTAGATTTTAAAATTAAGGTGACAGTTATCTCTTATAGTAAAATTAAAGAGTATAATTTAGTAAATCATTTTATGATGGTAATCTGAAATGAATGCATGCTTTGAATATAATATGTTTTCTAAAATCTAGTACAACATTAAGAACTTTTAAATTTATAAGATATTAATTTTAAAATATATTTTTTAACTTTTTAAACATTTTAAAAATTTAAAAGCTTTTAAATTTATAAGATACTAATTTTAAAATATATATTTTTTAACTTTTTAAAAATTTTAAATATTTAAAAATTTAAATTTATAAAATATTAATTAAAATATATATATTAATTTTTTAAAAATTTTAAATATTTTAAATTAAATTAGAATTAAATAATTAAATATTTAAAAAATATTTATAGTTGTACCTTTTAGCAAATTATAATTTGGCTTCAGCTTTCTATATGTATAAGCTTACAATAATGTTGAAAGCAACATTTTTTAAATAAAAAATTTAATGAACATTATTTAAATAAAAAAGTTAAATAACTTTTTAAAATTTGTATATTTTAGAATGTATCTATTTAAATAAAAATTTTAATTTTATATTTATATGTATATTTCAGCAGAATGCATATTTATTTTATCGAAACAAAATATCGCTTATGTAATTATGTTTGTTGTAACTTGAATGTTTTTTCAAAATTTAAGATGTGATGACTATCCGAATGCAAAAAATAAATAAAATTTCTGATACAATTTGAAATAACAAAAATAAAATATGAAGCTAATGTTTTGTTAGTTAGAATTTGAAAATAGTTGTACATTTTTATTCAAAGGTTTGTATCTCCTCCGCCGTTGATTGAAATTGGTGGTCTTCTTTGCAATAATGACGATCAAAGTGATGATCGGAGTGATCAAGAATTAGATTCTATTGTTTGTATTCACCTTGGTATCATGAATGAAAATGCGTATAATCTCGTCCAATTTAAGAATGTAAGTTTCGTTAATTTAATTTTTACTTTCACCAAGTAACTCGTTTGATTGTCATTTTACTTATTTATCCAGCAAGTTGTATTTTTGTATAATTAAGAAGTATTTTGCTGCACGATCTGTTTTTTCAACCGATTTAAAATTCCTTCGAGAGACAACTATGAACGTAAAAATTCATCTGAAACAAACTGGACAGCTTGTAGGGAATTTTGTCAGCCACACTATTGACATTATATCTAAACCTACTGTAAAGCGAAGCGGTATAAGCGGTAAACGTAAGTTAGGCTTTCAAAACATATTTTTTCCAATTGTCTTTAAACTTTAAACTTATAATTATTGTAAAGCACGAGGAAAACGAGTTGTCCAATATGAATATACGAATATGATTCAAAAACATTTCACATAATGCAAGTCAGCTGTTCTTCATTGTCAGATTTTCCTAGCAACATTTTAGAGCTAATTAGATCCAAATTGCTACGAATTGCAAACATACGGCAATGTGAAGAACCCTTACTCAAGTTTATAAACTACAGTTTAATTTCTAAAACTTTGAAGTTTATAATTAATACAATAAAATTCAAAGTTTTATCTTAAATTAAAAGTTTGGGAGAATGAGTATTAAAAATCCGATTTTATCAGAATTTATCTTAATGTATAAGATATCTAAAAGGTAAGATAGATATGAGGCAAACCATGCTACGAAGAGGAAGAAAAGCCGTAATCATAACGAAGGCGATAAAGAAGGATGGAGTGGTCGACGATGTCGAAGGCGGAGGAAAGGTCGAGGGAGATGAGAACACTATATAGAGCCTTGTCTCGTGAAATGAGTAGGTCGTTGTAAACTTTCATGCAGGCGATTTATGCTGAGTGATTAGAGCGAAAAGCGGATTGGAAAGGAGGATACAAATTAGATGAAGATAGATAAACGTTGATCTGTATTAAGATAAGGCACTCTAAAAGCTTGGAAAGAGTAGGGAGGAGTGAAATGGGGCGATAGCTAGAAGGAAGGGAGGGGTCGAGCGATTGTTTCTTAAGAAGGGGGCGAACGATTGCGGATTTCCAGTGTGAAGGAAATATACAACTGCGGATGGACGATTTAAACAGTTTATCCGCAGTGAAATGGGAAGAGGATCGGCAGGTGCGGTTTTGTTGAACAAGGACATGAGGACAGATGATACTTCGGCAGGTGAGACAGGAAGAAGATTTAAAAGTTCTGACATGATGAGGCGAGGCGAATAACAGTGAAATGGAATTTAGTCAGGGTTGTTAGAAAGCAAGATGATACTTTGGTCTAGAGAAATGACGAATAATCATGGAGATTGATGTTGCAAGACGAAGAGGAGCGAGAAAAGATTGAGTTAAAAGTATGTATGATAGACTTCGAGTTGAATGAAGTAATGATTTCATGCTGACACAAGGAGTTGCATTCGGTACGCAGTAGGTTGAGATGAGACCGGCGCAGAGCAAGATAGGTATCACGTAGAGACGGTGCGAGCGATATCAAGTCTAAGAGAGCGTTAATAGACTTGAAAAGCACGACGGAGTAGACGCTTTGAGAGTAGGCTTTGAATGCCAAACAATGAGGCACGGTGCAAGCGACGGTGAGGGTCACGCTTGAAGGGCAAGATTAAATCGAGAGTGGATGTGAGTTCAGAGTCGAAAATAAAGGCGATATCGGGATGAGAGTAAGATGTTATTGTGGGAGAAGATAGCGACGATATGAGTACGACGGAGCGGAGATGGACTTTGAGGTGTAGGCAGCAAAACGATCGGCGACACCGATTATGTCGATTGCGTCACCAAGGATTTATGGATGGCAGTGGATATGAGTTTGTATTTGTAGTTGGATAAAATGTTGATGCACCGGATGGAATCGGTGGAAGAGGGACTGTCGAGGCGGATGTTGAAGTCGCCAAGAATGAGTGAAGGGATCGAGGACAACGAAACATGGGAAAGGAGGTCAGCGAGTTCTTTAAAAAATTATGAGGTAGGAGCTGATTAACGAGGACGGTATACCACGGTGAGATCTAGAGTGATCGGCCTAGAAGAGCGACAAGTGGACAATTCAAAAGAGCAAGGACTGAAAGGTTGAGTGATTTTGCGAAGAGACGCGGGGTGACGGGTTAATGTATATTTTCTATTGTAATTATTAACATTTATTGTACGATTGTAGTATTTTATATTACAATAACTGTCTATTATACAACTTAACCTAGCATAATCGTTAATTAATCTTTGATTTAGTGAACACACGATATTTTTAGAAACATTTCTTATATTTATATAAGATCTTTTAGCTTATTATCTCTTAAAAGTTGTTTTAATATTTTTAATTGTTCATATATACACTTATCTTTTTTAATATTTTTAAGTCTATTTTTCTTATTACTTTTGTCACAATGACTTCTTGGTTTGCGTTTAACCGGATTATTATAATATAGTTGTTTATTATTTACTATACGACTTCTGACAATTCCTTGTACCACGTCATATAATCCTAATGGGTACATGGAATTAAGCGTTTTAATCCAAAAATCTTCTTTTTCTAATAGTTTTTGATTTAATATTGATATGTTTTCTTCGATAATATGTTCTAAAATAAATAATTTACAGTTTTTAATATCATGTCCTATTAATCTCATATGTTTATGAAATATAGTTTGACTATTATGCTGTATATTATATATGTGTTGCCTAAACCTAGTTTTTAACATTTGATACGTTTTTCCTATATATTGCAATCCACATGTACATTGTATAAGATACACTACACCTGCGGTATTGCAGTTACAATTATTATTAATATTTAATGAAAAACATTTGTTTGTCGTATTACTTACAATACAATTATTATTTATAACATCACAAACTATACAATTTTTTCTGTTACATTTAAAAGATCTAAAATTGAAATCATTAGTACTTACGTATTTTTTCAATCTGGTTGAGTACATATAACTTTTAAGTCATAATTTTTAACGTTGCTTTTTCGGTGTCGCCACCTAGTTTAGTTGACTCAGACTAAACTTACAACGGGCCATCCAGCAGCATCTGACAGGGGGTTGCCCTGCTTAATGCGTTGCAGTCTGAAACAATATCTATAAAGATCTACAACCTTCACTCCACGCGCTACGCGACCTAGCTATTGGCCATTACCTGGTCTCTTAAACGTGATCACGTGAAACAGTTTTTATTTTAACGTGTAAACACCTAGTGTAGCAAACTTCTTTTTATTAATGTTAATTTATTAAAAAATAGAAAAATCATCAAACATTACAAAATAAAATTCATACAAAATTAAATTTGAACATTATATTAAAATTGAATACGTTTTTTTCTCTTTTATTGTTTAATTTCGTTATTGCTATGATGTTTTTTATTTTCTCTTTTTTTTTGCTTGCAAGCAGTTTACAATAGACTGTATCTGGTATGCGACACGAACATTTACAACCAATTCTGTTAATACATATGTTATATACGAAGGCTTAATTTTTTAAAAAGCAGCAGTTTTTTTTAATTTGTAAAACCAATTCCTTAACTCTTTCCATACTATTCGTTATTATACATGGGTTACCAATTGATCGATAAAGATTTCATTAAATCAGATTTCATTGGTATTTCATTACCAATTGATCGATAAAGTATTTCATTAAAAAATTAATAAGCTTTACTTTTATTGATTTTAGGGAAAAATCAATAAATTATTGAATTTAAGTAAAATCGTTTATTTTCATCTAAAGCAATACGATCATATTAAGAAACTGAAAATATTTTAAATGTTTAAAATTACAGCAATGTATTATCAATTGACATGAAGCATCCTTTGGCATAAAGTTTGTATATTAAGTGATTATAAAATCTGGATCCTCAGTAGCCTTATACAACCGAATTCGATCCCAAGCTTCAAGCACAACGTACATTTATTACAACGACGAGCAGAAAGCGTTTCTTACCAGCAATGAACTGTGGTCAACTGTAAGAATGTTCTTAATATCTGTCACTCAATCAGATATCGAAAATAATAAAAATGGATATATTTGTGAAGAAGGTGAAATTAAAGCAAATTCTAAGATTTTATTACGCGATGAAAGATACAAAAGCTCGTTTCCACCGTTGGTAATATCTGGTTTTGACCATTTCACATTTTCTGCAAGCTTTCAATATTTTTAATAGCTCTACACTGAATCGGTTGGCCAACTATATTGATCTATCAGTAAAATCCTTAATTGACATAAACTACGATTTCACAGCATTCATTTAGCTTTTTAGAATAATTATTAAAGTTTTAGCTAGTGGACTATCATATATTGAGCTGTTCATAAATGCATGATAAATGCCTGAAATGTTCGTAAATGCCATTGTTCATTACCGCTTGATGGGTATAACTTTCATCACTAGAAGATTATTAAACACTTGATTTAGTAATATGTCTGTATGTGTATTAGATATCTCTGTATTTGACATATTATCATTTTGCATATTATTATATTACAATCAGTTAGTTAAAATAATTATAATAAATTATTAATATTTTTTATTAATTATTTAGATTAATAAATATATAATTGTAATATATATTATGATATCTTATAAAATTATAATTTTTAAATTAAGGAATTTTAGTGAACGTTTATTTATAAACATGTTCATAGGTGCCTGACAGTACATGATAAACGATCTTTACTCGCTTGTCATACATTATTTTTAGAATAAAAATATGTCATATAAAATATTTATAATTTTATATAAAATATAAAATTATATTTTATATTATTTGGTATTCTCGTAAATTTAATCGTCAAATAAGAGACATCACATATATAGTACTTCTTAGTCGAATCTAGGACGACCTACTATGCTATTAAGTTCTTTATACTTCTACAGAAATTGCATACCTACGACCTGTTTACTAACAAATTCTGATTTATCTATTATTTATATTAGCTTTTTTATCTTTTTTAAATTAATTATGGCTTTTTATATCAGTACTAATTTTAATTTAATTAAAATTAAAATCAAGTAATTTAATTTTAACTCAGTAATTCACACTAATTGATTTTAGATATTAAATAAAATATTGAAAAATTTTAATTTATTACAGGCAAGCTATTGAGTTTAATAGTGTAGACATTAATAAAAAGAGTTCGAGCTAATACTTTATAACATTGAAAACAATAAATCACATTATTAAAAAGCAACTTTAGTGCTTTTAATACTAGCAGCAAATGTTCAACTTGAAGTAGTCTTGAACATTTGTAATGGAATTGAAATGCAATCCAATATAGATGCTGCATTTTACAATAGATTAAATCTGTAATATTTTTTAATTAATTAAATATTTTAATTTAAGAAATTATTATTTTTTAATATAAAACAGATTTAAAATTCATTTTCGATCTATCTTATATGTATATAGAACGATATTATTTGATAAAACTAGACAGAAAATTAAATATATCTCGCATTATTGAGTTATTAAGTTATTATTAATCATTATTAAGTTATCTCGCATTATTGTTATCTCGCATTATTGTTATCTCGCATTATTGTTATCTCGCA
The DNA here is from genome assembly GCA_012934845.2 of Pomphorhynchus laevis. Lineage (NCBI taxonomy): Eukaryota > Metazoa > Acanthocephala > Palaeacanthocephala > Echinorhynchida > Pomphorhynchidae > Pomphorhynchus > Pomphorhynchus laevis. Next base: position 14,967 of record WNNJ02003554.1, on the reverse strand, counting down.
TTATTCAAGTAGCGTATTTTATTAAAAAAATAACCAAATTTAATGCGAGATTAAAACCCTAAATGTAACCCCCGATTACAATCTTAAATTAAATTATAATTAATTATTCCAATATTACATTACTTTATTTTTTCAATTCGTTTGTTTTTTATTGTATTATTATTTTGTTTTGATTTATATTAACTTATAATTTATTACTCTACTATTACATTATTTTTATTATTAAATTCGTATTTTTTGTCACTTATTTTATGATTTTAATTTTATTTTGTTTTATGATTCTGTTTTTTTTTCTTTTTGTTGTTTTAAAATGTGTGTAAAATTTTAGTGTATGATTGTTTTGTTTCTCGGTATTTTCTTTTAAGTAGAAATGCGGGGCACATCAATGCTTGTATTTTTGTATAAATGTTGGAAACACGGGGGAAAATTGTGAAACATTTTTTTGTAATCCTGATGATGATAGCAGGAGCTATCGAAATATAGAATTTTTATCAAATAAAAGATAATTTCTGCTTCTTTGTTCCTGTAATAACTATATATAATATGTAGACAAAGCATTGAGATTAATGGATTATGTTTGATAATGAATTGTTATATATTTATATTTCACATTTTATATCATTTTAAATTTAATATCTTGTATTATTGATTATTAATATTTTATACAAATTTTATATCTTATATTTTATATCAAAAGTTTTAACTGAAATAAATGATTACTTAAATAAATAATTACTTTTGTCTTATTAATATTAACTTTCACTAAGTTACTTTCAGTAAGTTATATATTTCAATAAAAATCAATTAATTTATCAATTAATTGTTAAAATTCTAATATCTAAAACCTGAAATAAATCAGGGATTAGTCTTCTTTCCAAGAGGACGTCCCCTGAACAAAGACTAATGTTTCTCAAGCTCCTCTTCTAACTATTACCGAGCATAGTCCGTCTCGATTGGATTCTTCGGGGAGGGGGAGTGAGAGGCCCCGGGTTGTTTAGGAGGGCACAGATCCCTGTGAACCTGATGCCGTGACACAATGAAGACTCTATTACCGAACTGACTTTGTTTTCTGTCTTCTTTTTCTATATGTGTTTCTTTTTTAAATTTTTTTAGTGGTTATAGTTAGTTGTTAACAAAATCCTTATTATTATGAAATAACTCGTAAAATTGAATGTAGATAAATTTAACAAAAGTAAAACTGATTTAATACGTGATCGCTTCTACTTTAATACGTGATCGGTTCTACTTTATCTACAGATCTATAACTAGATTGTTATCATATTATGTACCTGCATTTTTGTTTTCGGTCTTACAATGTTAACTTTGTGGAGGATCAACGTAATACGAAATAAATTTATTGCTTTTAATTTCGATTGCTTCTGCCATCATAAAAATATTTTTATTTATAAAATGTTAACAAAGTGTTTGGTTTTTAAATAAAGCCATATCATTATAAATAATAGACTTACAACATGCTTTTAACATACTACGATGTTATTTAATTAACAAATATTGACCAATATAATAACTCAAAAATTAGCAATTACAAAAAAAAACATTTTATCGCAATTAGTTTGTGATAAATTTATGGTTTTTCTGAGGATATGAGCATAAGATTCATTAATAAAATTTAAAATTTTGTTGATCCTACTCCAAAGTTAAAAATTATAGTTTTCATTTTACTATGCCGTTACATTAAAATTTAGATTATTCGCAAAATTGACAAAAATTGTGTTGATTGTTCGAGATCATGTAATGAACCGATATATCAGTTTCACAAGTATGCATTAGAATCAGCCAGTTCAAAGTCATTATTCCTGGCATGCGATCGAACTGGTAGCTTAAAGCTTGTAAGCTGCTGTGTTATTCTTGCTTTTTTTTATTTTATTTTGTGTTTGAGATCGAATGCAAACATGACAATATAATTAAGGACATTTGCCGCTGGACATTGGTAAAAGCAGGGTCCCGTTTCTACAAGTGGTACTCAGTTGATAAAAATGCCCAACAATTATGCCCTTCTATAGACATCAATTTAACGTCTGTCTTTAATACTGTACCCGAAGTGACTGTAGTAAATGTACGCTTCTAATCTAAAAAATTGAAATAGTAATTATTAAGAAAGTATTTATTTAAATAAATTAAAAGATAAATTATTAATTGTTTAAATAAATTAACTTTATTGATTTTATCATCAATTTTATATAAAATTGTGTTTATTTTATTAATATCGATAATTATTAGTTCCTTCTTCTGCTAATAGTATTTTGACTGTGGAGATAAAAGTATAACTGTGATTAGATATAAATTTTATAATAGAAATATGGAGGAAATGTGTGCTCTTCTATTGGATTGACTGCTGTTCTCATCACATGTTGGATCCAAAACTGGATTCGGCATAAGGAAGTTAAGTCTGACTGTGCGGAATGAAACATCGGCCAGGATTCCGAATGGAATTCGAATGTATTTAACGTAGTTGCCGATTGAAACTGGCTTCGATCAACGAACTGCAGGATCCATGTCACTCCCAGACTACCACTTAAGCATCGAAATGATGAAGTACTCGGCTATATATAATGATGAAGTACTCGGCTATATATATCACTATGTTTTCCTCACAAGGAGGCATAAACACCAGGCAGCATTCTATATATCCTCATCATACCAATAAATAGAACCAAATTAATCTCGCAATATTATAAGTTGCTACGTAGTCCCAGTCATCCAATGTGTGACGACAAACTTCAACAACGGTATACGCGTTTCGCTCTAACGGAGCTCATCAGTACCGTGACTTTAATAATCATCCATAGGCACCTTAACACACGCTTAAACAGTGTTTAAAGCTCGAAAAGCAGAACTACCCTTAATCTGAATCATCAGAGGGAATTTAGCATAAGCTCTGTGCATGGCAGTGACTATTACAGTTTAACCATGCATCAGGCACAATCCTTTTGTTAGAAATGTTATTTTACAAGGACACTTTCAAGTGTACAAATATATAAAATATAATTTGTTGTTACACCTACCCTGGGACACCAAATGTTGTACTCATAAATAAGTCACTGTTTTTTTCACAAGGAGGCATAAACACCAAGCAGCATTCTATATATTCTTATCAGATGATTTAGATTAATGGTAGTTCTGTTTTGCGAGCTCTAAACACTATTTAAGCGTGTGTTAAGGTGTCTATGAATGATTATTAAAGTCACGGTACTGATGAGCTCCGTTAGAGCGAAACGCGTCTACCGTTGTTGAAGTTTGTCGTCACACATAGGATGACTGGGCATACGTAGCGACTTTGAATATTGCGAGAATAATTCGGTTCTATATCTTGGAATGATGAGGATATATATAGTGCTGTCTGGTGTTTATGCCTCCTTGTGAGAAAAACCTAGTGATTTATTTATGAGTACACCATTGGGTGTCCCAGGGCAGGTATCTTATTATGTTCAATCTTATTTCACCTTTGATTTAACCAAAATTTTAATTTTTTACAAGGAATAACAGGTCTTTTTCTATATGCATAATAACATATTAATTATATTTTAGCGAGTCAAAAAGGTCTTTAGTAGGGTATTTAGTAGGTCTTTAGCAGGTCTTTAGTTCGCCCGGGTAAATAATACCCGGGCGTACTAAAGTTATGTTCACGTAGGGTGGCTAACTCTTTATAATGCAGTAGTACTTGCTAACGCCTAATTTACATATTGTGTGATAAATATTAAAATTTATATTTGAAATTTATGAATATTTTATACCGCTATATCCTTACTCAATAGTAAAATCTTAAATTAGTTTAACTTATCCATGGACTTCAGTCACATCATTTTTTTTATTTTTTGTTTATTTCATTGGACTTGTAAGCGGCCTGTCTGCATGAGCCACTTATTAATAAATCTATCTAATCTATCTATCCATAGTACTTTGTTATATCTCATTTTATTGATAATTTGTCTAGTTTTTAATACTAAATACTGATCATTTAAAAAATTAAACAATCCATTGTTTGCTTTAATAAATTTCACGAAACGTCGTTTCTATGGAAACAAGCAATAGTATGCAATATTGAAATAATGTTGTCAGTTATTTATCGTTATATTTTTAAAATAATAATATATTTCACTACTAGTGTAAGTTATAAATCAGTTTATCATCATTGTCTCAAGCTAAAAACATATAATTTGTATCATTTTATTTAATATTTGTTAATACTGACGACAATTAAGAATAAAGTTAATTTTTAAAGTTATATTTAGTTCTGTAATGTTAAATCTTTAAAGAAGATTATATATCTGGAATAAAAATAAAAATTCTCTTTATTGTTGAAAAGAATTTTTAATAACATTTAGGCTTAAAACATGAATATCTAGAGTGATCACGAAATATGCATCTAAATTTAATATAGGGCATCTTGTACATTAAGATTATTTTAATTCGACAAAAGAAAGAAAAATTATATTTTTAAAATATATTATGAATTTTCGTTGACAATTTGCAATCAATGACAGCGAATACAACTAGCGTTGCTACTTCAATAATGTTCAATGACGAATATTATGAATGGTTCTCATTATTATATAGTCAATCATTATTTAAAAACAATCTATTAGGTTATTCATATTTATTCAAGAAGATGGTATATTAAAAGGAACATTTTTTAAAATCTAAACTGTACAAAAATATCTTTAGAAATTTACATTTTGTTTCTTTTAATTGAATTTCTTAATAGAATCGAACCAAATAAACGACAATAAATTGTCGTTAAATTCGATTAATTCATTAAAGTTAATTTAGTAAAAGAATAACTATTAAATAAATATAATAAAATCATACTTTTAATTGAAAACATTTATTTAAACGGTTTTAAAATTTGACTGCTCTAAAACTCAACACAAATGACATTTTGATTGAAATTGCTTATTCAAATGTCACGGATTGCCACCCATTTAACTCAAAATCGTACCCTAAAAGTACAAAGTTAGGGAACAAAAAGTTATCGAAACCGAAATACCTGAGCACCCTCACCATTGTAAAGTTAACAGTAAAAACAGCAATAAATGTAATTTATATGTTATATTTATATGTTATATTTATATTTTTATAAATATTTATATTTTTTATGTTTATATTTATATGTTATTTAATTAATGCCATTTTGATTGAAATTGCTTACTCAAATGTCACGGATTGCCACCCATTTAACTCAAAATCGTACCCTAAAAGTACAAAGTTAGGGAACAAAAAGTTATCGAAACCGAAATACCTGAGCACCCTCACCATTGTAAAGTTAACAGTAAAAACAGCAATAAATGTAATTTATATGTTATATTTATATGTTATATTTATATTTTTATAAATATTTATATTTTTTATGTTTATATTTATATGTTATTTAATTAATGCCATTTTGATTGAAATTGCTTACTCAAATGTCACGGATTGCCACCCATTTAACTCAAAATCGTACCCTTTTGATTGAAATTGCTTATTCAAATGTCACGGATTGCCACCCATTTAACTCAAAATCGTACCCTAAAAGTACAAAGTTAGGGAACAAAAAGTTATCGAAACCGAAATACCTTAGCACCCTCACCATTGTAAAGTTAACAGTAAAAACAGCAATAAATGTAATTTATATGTTATATTTATATGTTATATTTATATTTTTATAAATATTTATATTTTTTATGTTTATATTTATATGTTATTTAATTAATGCCATTTTGATTGAAATTGCTTACTCAAATGTCACGGATTGCCACCCATTTAACTCAAAATCGTACCCTAAAAGTACAAAATTAGGGAACAAAAAGTTATCGAAACCGAAATACCTTAGCACCCTCACCATTGTAAAGTTAACAGTAAAAACAGCAATAAATGTAATTTATATGTTATATTTATATGTTATATTTATATTTTTATAAATATTTATATTTTTTATGTTTATATTTATATGTTATTTAATTAATGCCATTTTGATTGAAATTGCTTACTCAAATGTCACGGATTGCCACCCATTTAACTCAAAATCGTACCCTAAAAGTACAAAATTAGGGAACAAAAAGTTATCGAAACCGAAATACCTTAGCACCCTCACCATTGTAAAGTTAACAGTAAAAACAGCAAAAAATGTTGTTTATAAATTTGTTCTAAATCTAACCCTTGCTGCTTGAGAAATATTTAACGGAAATAGGATTCAGTTCAATATTAATAATAAGATTTTCTTAATAACAAAACATACAGGATTAAAGAGTTAATACATCCATGAATGAAAAATTGTCATAGTATATGATCGCCAATGGCATATGATTCCAGTTGAGTAGTGTTCTTATAATAACGGGCAAGGGGATCAGATCCCTCCAGATTACACCAGTGCGCCGCCTTCCGTCTAAACCACTCAGGGTATCTCACACACCTGGGGGGTTCAGTCGAGGCGAACTATCTTATGTAATCTCGACACTAGAAGCTTAAGAAACCTTGGTATTCGCTCTGGGGGACGTACTCTAGAAAATAAGACTAATCCCGAGATTGCCCAGGTACCCCAAATACGCACCTAAGCTTTCTTACTCCATGACAGATGTATGTCCCGTTTCTGGGTCAATCGAGCTATCTAAAGGACACTTTTGAATGTATTTAAATCTGATCTGATCGATAATTTAACTGTAATGGTAAACTCTAGGCATCTTACTCGATGTGTGAAGACTAAGAGTGGTTGATTGTGTAAAATGGAAGAGAGAGTTGATAGTGATAATCTCTTAATTGTTTGTTGCACAAACGCCATTAAAGACATCCACCTGGGATTTTGCGAAGTTGAGAATAATATTGGATGATGGTAACCTGTTTTTTAATCTTAAAAAGAAACGGCTGATGTCATAGACTACATCTTTGCACCTACGTCCAGAAAATAGAGTTGTTAGGTATAGTTTCTTCCACTAATTTCAGCCTGGGTGGGCCTCGTCAGCTCATAGGCTGATTACTCCATGACAGATGTATGTCCCGTTTCTGGGTCAATCGAGCTATCTAAAGGACACTTTTGAATGTATTTAAATCTGATCTGATCGATAATTTAACTGTAATGGTAAACTCTAGGCATCTTACTCGATGTGTGAAGACTAAGAGTGGTTGATTGTGTAAAATGGAAGAGAGAGTTGATAGTGATAATCTCTTAATTGTTTGTTGCACAAACGCCATTAAAGACATCCACCTGGGATTTTGCGAAGTTGAGAATAATATTGGATGATGGTAACCTGTTTTTTAATCTTAAAAAGAAACGGCTGATGTCATAGACTACATCTTTGCACCTACGTCCAGAAAATATAGTTGTTAGATATAGTTTCTTCCACTAATTTCAGCCTGGGTGGGCCTCGTCAGCTCATAGGCTGATTAGTAGCGTCCTATTGTGTCAAGAATAGGAACAATACCTGTGAGAATAATATTGAGCCACAACCAGAAGAATATACTTTTTATTAGAATAAAATACTAAAATAAGAGTGGTTGATTGTGTAAAATGGAAGAGAGAGTTGATAGTGATAATCTCTTAATTGTTTGTTGCACAAACGCCATTAAAGACATCCACCTGGGATTTTGCGAAGTTGAGAATAATATTGGATGATGGTAACCTGTTTTTTAATCTTAAAAAGAAACGGCTGATGTCATAGACTACATCTTTGCACCTACGTCCAGAAAATAGAGTTGTTAGGTATAGTTTCTTCCACTAATTTCAGCCTGGGTGGGCCTCGTCAGCTCATAGGCTGATTACTCCATGACAGATGTATGTCCCGTTTCTGGGTCAATCGAGCTATCTAAAGGACACTTTTGAATGTATTTAAATCTGATCTGATCGATAATTTAACTGTAATGGTAAACTCTAGGCATCTTACTCGATGTGTGAAGACTAAGAGTGGTTGATTGTGTAAAATGGAAGAGAGAGTTGATAGTGATAATCTCTTAATTGTTTGTTGCACAAACGCCATTAAAGACATCCACCTGGGGATGTCTTTAATGGCGTGAGGCCCACCCACAATTAGTGCAAGAAATATCGATAATAAAATCTAAAACGTTTTTAACGTTTTTTGGCTAAGTTTGGCCCTAAAACCATTCATAAATATTTTCACCCAGCATGTCTCATTCCGATAAAATAATAGATTTTTATAATTATTTTAATTAAAAATTAGTTTAAAAAGAATATTTTTATAAAGATAAATCCAGTTAAAATATTGAATTATCAAAATTCAATATTTTAATTCTGATTAGATACCATTTATATTATTTTATATTATCCTAATCTCATTTATATTATCTTAATTATAAATCATTTATATCTTATATTTTACAATAAAAATTCAAAAAATTTAAACAAAAAAGTCAATATATCTGATTATTATTTTCTGATTAAAGACAAATAATAATTAATTTTATATCTGATCCATTCTTTTTCTTCCAAGCATGTTTTGAACGATACATGTCTTTTACGCGATCGTGATATTTGCTATTTATTAGCTTTCATGAAGTAATTTTTTGATTTATAATTCATTTACAATAATTTATATTTCTCTGTAACTCATTCATTCACAATTCATTTATTTAACTTTATTCATTTTTTTAATCATTAATTAAATAATTATGATCATTTTCGAAATGATGATACCATTCCGCGTGAATGGTATCACATTATTTAATGTTATAATATTCTCCTTTCAGAAGGGTATATTGCCTTTTCAAAAGACAGCATTGTTAATTGGTAATGATTTCACTTATTTGTTAAGGAATTAAAATAAATCAGATATATGTGCCTTTATTTTAGAGTGTACAATTGAATAACACAATGTTGATTTCAGTGGCTGATGTGGAGTGGACTCAAACGGAGACCAACATTTTTATATATTTTAATGGTAGCGGAGTGACTGACAGAAGACACATATCATTTTTTGCTAACAACCAGTTCATAAGGGTAATATGACTTCACAGTAATTAATCCAGGTTATTTTTCAAGTGCGAGACTACCCGTGATAAATTTAGCATTTCGTTTATAAACTGACCATAATGTGGTTTATACATGACTGTGTTCATATATTATTCAATCAAATGCAAAAGATATCAAAATAAAATATAAACTTTAACAACCAGTTCATAAGGGTAATATGACTTGACATATACTATATGACTTGACATAGTAAATAAAAAGAAATTTGATATATAATCCAAAAATAATGGGGTACTTTCCATACCTTATTTGAAAAAGAACAAATCTTATACTTCTAGTTTAGCAAACGTTGACTTTGATACGTAATTTATCTAAAGCATGAACTTTATGAGCTTTCTGAAACAATATTTTTATAATTTTTGTATTACCTTGGTTTTGGTGGCCTAGTATTTTATGACAATGGCTTTAAGCTAATATAAAAATACTGTTTGACATCATAAAAAGTAGAAATTTATTTGGATTTTAACACACAGTTCATAATCGTAAATAGTTTTTTATGAAAAATATTATCTCACTGGACAAGATTGTCTACTAAACAGTCTAATTTACCATAATATTAAAATTTAAAATATCAATTTATTTATTTTTATTTAAAAATGAAAGTATTTTTTGTTTGCCTGTCTGCGATATATTGATATGGTAAATTTAGTCATGATAGATTTTGAATTCAAGCAAAGGTTTATATTTCAATTTAACAAGTAAATTATCTATAAATAATCGCTATCTTTTCATGATTTTAACTACGTGAGTTTAATCTAAAGTCGAGATGTACTCAGTGAGATCTAAACCAAATATCAACTGGTATAATTGATGACATTTTGCAAAATTATTAAAAGATCAGATCACGTAGCTGAGTCTACGCATATTAAATTATTTATAAATAAAAAATAATGATCAATAAAAAACAATTAAATAATAAATAATTTAATACTTATAAATAATTAATAATTTTTATAAGGTTTTAAATAATTTTAATAATTGTTATATAAAATTTATATATAATTTTTATCAAGTTAAAATTTAAAATTGAAATTTTAAATATAAGTCAATTTTTATGAATTGACTTGTAAATAACAGATAATGTATCAGAATGGGGATTAGAGGTCATCAGGAGGCACTGCAATGTTAAAAAAAAACGATTTATTTTTACGTGGCGAATGCGTGCTACCGCACGCTTACATGACCACGACATGGTCATGTAAGAGGGTATGACGGGAACGCAGTGATAGAGAGGTGGGGCGAGTGTCGTCTAAGAAAGGAAGGTTGATGAACGATGGGGAGCCGACAGCGATGAGACGAAAAGTTACGAGAAGAAGGCGGAGTTGTATGCGGATATGATGGTATGCCAGGAGAGTTGAGCACGATATGTGGATGTGTGGTCAAAGGGACGAAGACGTATGATCACTCGAACGGCGAAGTTGATGATGCGTTGTAGGGTAGGATGATGGATTTTGCAGAATTGGCGAAAATACTGAGGCAGTAATCGATTTTAGAGATATTACAATGTTATCATGTTTCAGCCACGATTCCTCTATCCTACATAGCAGCGGGGCCATACAGTGCTAATGACGAAATTCCTCTGATAAAATATGATCATTTAGTATTTTATTCTAATAAAAAGTATATTCTTCTGGTTGTGGCTCAATATTATTCTCACAGGTATTGTTCCTATTCTTGACACAATAGGACGCTACTAATCAGCCTATGAGCTGACGAGGCCCACCCAGGCTTATTAGTAGCGTCCTGCTGTATCAAGAATTGGAACAATACCTGTGAGTATAATGTCGTACCATAACCAGAAGAATTTCAGCTCACAGATGCATTCAACTTAAATTACAAAGTACATTATTTATTATCCATTCATAAAATTTTCCCGCTTAAGATTTTATTTTTTTTAATAATATTTCATATATTTATATATTTAAATATTTTCTGCTTGATGTTATTTTTATAGTAACCTAGTTTAAAATATGTAATAATTAAATAATAAAATAAATAATTGTTATAAGATTTTTTATAATTTATATCAAGTTAAAATAAAAAATTGAAATTTAAAATAAACGTCATTTTTATGAATTGACTAATAAATAACAGACGTTGTATCAGAATAAGAATTAGAGGTCATCAGGAGGAACTGCTATGCTATCAGGTCCAACATAGAAGCGAGGCAAAATACATGCTATTGGTGTATTTCCTCTGATGAAATTTGATTATCTAGTATTATATTCTAATGCAAAGTATATTATTTATTATCCATCCATAAAAATTTTCCGCTAATGATTTTAAATTTATTTTTAATATTATTGTGTTGATTTATAAATTTAAATATTTTCTGCTTGATGTTATTTTTATAGTAACCTAGTTTAAAATATGTATCCATTGAATTATTTAAATGATTTTTCAAGCCATCAATCGATTTACATTTATAAATATATCACAATTAAAATATTAATTAATTTAGAAGACTAAAAAAAGGATTTATTTTAACGAGGCAAATGCGTGCCAGCGCACGCTTACATGACCACAACAAAACAAGACTGTGAATCAGGTGTCGAGAAGGTGTGAACGGAGGAGGTGTTTGAATGTGATAAAGGAGGGGGCGCGGCGGACGTCGAGAGGGAGTTGATTCTAGGCGAGTGAGGCGGCGACGAGGAAGGATCGGAGACCGTAGTTGTTGGAGTAATTAGGAACGTGGAGTAAGAGGGTATGACAGGAACGAAGCGATAGCGAGGTGGGGCGAGTATCGTCTAAGAAAGGAAGGTTGATGAACGATGGGGAGCCGACAGCGATGAGACGAAAAGTAACGAGAAGAAGGCGGAGTTTGATGCGGATGTGGATGGTGGGCCAGGAGAGTTGGGCAAAATATGTGGATGTGTGGTCGAAGCGACGGAGACGAAAGAGCACTCGAACAGCGGTGTTGATTATTCGTTGTAGGGGTAGGATGATGGATTTTGGAGAATTGGCGAAAAGGCTAAGGCAGTAATCGATTTTAGGGAAAAGAAGCGATGAAAGAAGAGACATACAAGAACGGAAGTCGATAAGGGGCGGATACGGCGGATGTCACGGAGAATTAAGTTAGATGAGCGGACCTTGTCACGGACGAAGGGTTTAAGGGAAAGGTGATCATCGAAATGGAAGCCTAAGAAAGTGAGATTGTGGACTATGGGGATGATCGATGAGGCAAAATATACAGTGGGAGGAGATATGTTTGGTTTACGGGGGAGGATCCACATTATTTTGGACTTTTCGGGGTTTAGAACGAGATGGAGATTGGAGAGACGTTTGTAGATAGAAGAAAGACAGTTGGAGGCAGAAATGCCGATATCGTGTATGCGATGTGCGGGTGCATGAGCATAGATTAGAATGTCATCGGCGTATTGCATGACCTTAAAGGAGTAAGGTTTGATAAACGGAGATAGATCGCCAAGCAGAAGAGAGAAAAGCAGGGGACCTAGGACTGAACCTTGTGGGACCCCGCAAAAAATAGGGATGGGAGGGGAGGATGATGAATTAGAACAGACGCGAAAGGAACGGTCGGATAGATATGAGGCGAACCATGCTACGGAGGAGGAAGAAAAGCCGTAATCATAACGAAGGCGTGATAGAAGGACGGAGTGGTCGACAATGCCGAAGGCGGATGAGAGGTCGAGGGATATGAGAACACTATATAGTGACTTGTCATGAAAAATGAGTAGGTCGTTGTAAACTTTTATGCAGGCGATTTCTGTGGAGTGATTAGAGCGGAAAGCGGATTGGAAAGGAGGGTACAGATTGGATGAGGAGAGATAAGCGTTGATTTGTATTAAGATGATGCGTTCTAAGAGCTTAGAAAGAGTAGGGAGTAGTGAAATGGGCGATAGCTAGAAGGAAGGGAGGGGTCGAGCGATTGTTTCTTAAGGAGGGGACGAACGATTGCGGATTTCCAGTGTGAAGGGAAGATACGACTGCGGATGGACGAGTTAAACAAGGTTGTGAAAAATGGGGATATCGATGAGCATATAGATTTTAATATGTGAGTAGGCAGGGGATCGGCAGGTGAGGTTTTGTTGGGCAAGGACATGAGGACAGATGATACTTCTGTAGGTGAGACAGGGAGAAGATGAAAGAGTTCCGGAAGGATGAGATTAGACTGGGCAGAGTGGGATAGGATGGAGACCGGGGTGTGAGAGAGCAACGTGGATACTTTAGTCTGGAGAAATGACGAATAATCATTGGCATTGATGTTGCACGGCGAAGAGGAGCGAGCAAGGATTGAGTTAAAAGTATGCCAGAGAGTCTTAGAGTTGAATGAAGTGATGATTTTATGCTGCCAGAAGGAGTTGCATTTGGTACGTAGTAGGTTGAGATGAGACCGGCGAAGAGCAAGATAGGAATCACGGAAAGACGGAGTGATCGAGTGTAAATCACGTCTGAGGGAGCGGTGATAGACTCGAAAAGCATGGCGGAGTCGACGCTTTGAGAGTAGGCATCGGATGTCAAACCGTGGGGCACGTTGCAAGCGACGGTGTGGTTGAGACTTGAAGGGCAAGAGAATATCGAGAGTGGATGTGAGTTCAGAGTCGAAAAGAAAGGCGAGATCGTGAGGAGATGAATATGTTATTGTGGGTAATGATATAGATGATTTGAGTAAGGCAGAGCGGAGAAGGGAGAGGTCAAGATTTCTCCAAGGGCGACGTAGGATTGTAGGTGTGTGAGGGGGTGTGGTTGTGAGTGAGATCAAGGATGATAAGAAAGTGATCGGATAGACCAGGATCAGAGATGGACAGTGAGGTGTAGGCAGCAAAATGATCGGGGACAGCGTTGATGTCGAGTGCCCCACCAAGTATATGTGTGGGGGCAGTGGAGATTAGTTTGTTATTGTAGTTGGACAGAATGTTGATGAACCGGATGGAATCCGTGGAAGAGGGGCGGTCTAGGCGGATATTGAAGTCGCCTAGAACGAGTGAAGGGATTGAGGACAATGAACAATGAGAAAGGAGGTCAGCGAGTTCGGTAAAAAATAAGGCAGTAGGAGCTGATGAACCAGGACGGTATACAATGGCGAGATCTAGAGTGATCGGGTTAGAATAACGACAAGTGAGCAATTCAAAAGAGCAAGGACTGAAAGGGGGATTGATTTTGCGAAGAGACGCGGGGTGACGCGCGAATGCGACGATGCCGCCATGATTAGAGAATTTAGAAGGGCATGAGCTGAGGGGGCGGGCGGATTCGACTAGGGAGCAACCGGTAGAGAGCAGACGGCGAATGGAAAGGTCGTCGGAATCTGAGTGCCAGGATTCGGTGAGGCAGAAGATATCGATGGATTGCTTGGTGAATAGGTTGAGGATAAGATCGGATTTATTGAGAATAGATCTAGTGTTGAGGAGACCGAGGCGGAAACCGTGTGTTGTGACGAAAGAGTCTAATGGAGAAGACACATAGGAGAGATGGAGCGCCATCGAATTTTTGGACGGGTGTGGACAACTTGAAAATTTCCGTCTATGTTTCGGATGGAGAGTGATGTTTCGCCGTTTTCCTCGCGACGGCGTTTTTCGATGCGGGCTGAAGAGATTTGAGCGATTTCAGAAGGGGCGCGATCGGGAAAATTCGAGTGGTTGAAGATGGCATGAGTTTGAATCGTTGAGAGAGGACAGAAGACGCGTGAGAGCGATGCTTGAAAACAATTTTTAGGAGAGGGGCTGGGAAGGATTAGATTGAGAAGATTTGTTTAGACGGATGAATGCGACAGGAGAAATGTTCTTGAAAAAGGATGGTTTATCCGCAGGGACAATAGACGAGAGGATGGATCTGAAGGCGGAAACATCGTGGTCTAGACGTGTTTGTGGAGATAAGGAGTTAGAAGGCGTGATATTAGTGACAATGACGCAACGATCGCGAGAAGCAAAGCGCTTCCGTAAAGGAGGACGACTGACGTGAGTAGGTGAGATCACGATAGAAGAGCTGGCAGTTGATGATTTGGAGGGATTTGGTTTGACGACGGGAGACAT
>WNNJ02003553.1:0-27017 GCA_012934845.2 Pomphorhynchus laevis | reverse complement strand
CTCGATGTCTTGGTTAAGCGGGTTAATTCTTCTATACTTCAGACATGTGTTTATCAAAAATTTGGTACAGGGCCAGATATTGTTTCTTGGACTTCAAACGTTCCAACTAATTGGCTCATTTCCGCTGCTACGTCACATTGCCTACGTTGCAGGCTTATCTGTTCTAACTATCATTTAATTTGTGAAAAAGAAAAGTTATTAAGCATAGTTTACTAAAAAGTGATTTTCCCTTTTGGGCTATCATGATTACAAAAAATGTTTTACAATTTAAAAAAATTAATGATTTATTAAAGTAAAAAAAAACACAAAATTCATATATATTTTCGTTTTTTTTCTGACTTTTTCGACCCCAGCCAAGTATGGAGCCCCAATCGAGTTTCCTTTCTTTTTTCTTTCTTTTTGCAGGTTTCGATTGAGATTTCTTTGGTTGGATGTCGAGGATAAGAATTTTAAACAAAAATTAAAAATGATAAACTGCTAAAATTCAATTCTAAAAAATAAAAATTCAAAATCATCATAAAAAAACAAAATTTGGATAAAATTGATATTACCAATAAAATAAAAAATATTTTGTAACAAAATATTTTTTGTCATTTAAACAATGACAAAAAAATGAAGATATAATACATTTAATTATACTTTTCTTAATTTCTCTGACAAAGCACTTGTAGGCAAGCGCAATATAAAATTAATATATACATCTAATTTTAGAAAAATAATCAAACAAATTTCAAACAAGATAAACAAAAACTTATTCAAAATATTTGATTTTTAAATGATTTTTTTACAGAATCTGAAAACAGGATATGTTTATATGAGTGGCACCCAGCCTTCAAAATTCTCAAAATGGACATCCGAAATACGATGATGGAAACAAAAGTAAACTATAGGGAATGGGTGACATCAAAATATTCTACTCGATGCCAAATAAAATAAAAAACATTCTATCTAAATATAAAGTTGAAATAAACAATATAGGTGTCATAAACTCCGGATGTAATCAGTGTGCGATAAAACGTGAGCAAATTGTACTGATATGGAGGCAGCTTTATCATTTAAGAGTAATACCACATCTCTAAAATACAAAAAAATGAAGATATAATACATTTAATTATACTTTTCTTAATTTCTCTAATTTCTCTGACAAAGCACTTGTAGGCAAGCGCAATATAAAATTAATATATACATCTAATTTTAGAAAAATAATCAAACAAATTCCAAACAAGATAAACAAAAACTTATTCAAAACATTTGATTTTCAAATTGTAAAATAAAACATATTTTTTAATTAATTTATTTTTAATTTCAATTTCATTCATAAAAAATTTATTTATTAAAATTAATAATCGTTTTAAAAATAGATATTGTTGTTCTGGAGGGCGATTGTTTGAGTAGAAGTACAATCCGCTCAATACAAACGCATTGAGCACAATTACACATCTACCCAAACCGGCATTTAATCGTCTCGCTCTTTCAAACATACGTAGCCCTTTTCTAACTAATTTGAAACACCTGGCCATATCTGACCTAGGATGCAAACGTGGTTCGAAAACGGATCCCAGAATGCGCACCCGACGCTTTCGATTCCCTGGAAGAGAATCGAGGAGACGAGTGTGCTTTCCAGGACGCCGAAATCTGTAATGAACAAAATTGCTCTTCGTTGGGTTTAAAGACAAGCCAAACTTCGCTAAGCGATGAGCAACAATGTCCATTACAGACTTCATTCGCCCTTCAAACCTTGCATCCGACAGAGTATTTCTCTTAAATGCGATCGAGATGTCGTCCGCATAAATGATGGCGTGGGTGTTCCTATCCAAAAGACCCTCCAGAACTCCCCTCGTCACTATCATATAAATGATAGGAGACAGAGGTGAGCCCTGGGGAAGTCCTTTGTTGAGATGATAGTACTTACCCCCGTCATCATCCAAGTAGAAAGTTCTTGCTTTTAATATACCCAGGACACGATGCAACAAATTACTCGGTATACCATCACTGGTTAACGTTGTAACTATTGCATCATGCCCCAAGTTGTCGAAGGCCGCCGACACATCCAGCGAATAGAGGACTGCAGGTCGTCTATCGCTGGTGAGAAAACTCTGCATGGACCTTACTGCCTTAACAGTTCCCCTTCCTCTACGAAACCCGTGAATGTGGTCTCCCAACATATCACGATCTTCGTAGAATCGGGAAAGGATCCTAGCAAGAGCTCTCTCATACACCATAACAATATTATTAGATATTGTTATGGGTCTTGTGTCTTTAGCATTCGACACCCATCTTCCCTTCGCAAGGAACACCACTTTTCCGACCGCAATATCACACCAAGATGCTAAAGGTACCCCTAGCATCTTGGCAGCAATATCCTTCCGAACCCTATCGACAATCAATTTGGTCGCAGCAGCACATGCCGAAGACCCGTTAGACGAAGTCTTTGGCACGACTGGCCACGCACTCAAAATGTCCTCGATAGTGATGTCCTCTTGCGAATTGTCGATGGTCGAAAACAAGAGTTCCATACGGATCTTCATCATTTTCCTCTCGGTCCATCCTTCAGCATTGGCTAGGTGTTTCATTTTCATTTCATAAAGTACATTCCCAAAACCCTTAGAGGATATCCACTTGGAAGCCGCTGCCCTCCAAGAACGGAAGGTGGTTCGCTTAATGGTTTGCCACCATTCCTTTGAAAAATTCTTGTAAGACAGCAACTTTTTAGCGTCTACCCTCTGCTCCAACTCTTGAATATCATTCTTGAGCAGAGCCATTTGAGCGATTCTCTGAAACGAAGGATTTGCATCCGTTCGTAAACCCCAAAGAATACGTTTCAAATGAAGAGCTTTAGGAGTGTACTTGATGTTGGGCGGTCGTTTAGTAGTTAAAAATTTATTTGCATTACTAAAAATTTCATTATTTAAAATTAATAGAGAATTTGATTCTTTTAATTTATTTGTAAAATTTGTCAAAAACGTCTTATCTAAAATATTCAAACAATCGAAAAAATTAAAATTATTATTTATTATAAAATTATTATTGCAAATACTAAAATTTATTATTTCAATACATTCCAGATCAATACAGTTACAGATCAATACAGTTACAGATCAATACAGTTACAGTTTACAATACAATACAGTTTGAGATAAAATAACATACATTTGAGATCTAAAGTAAATACAATGAATCCTGTTTAACACCTAAAGGAATACGGATCTTCGACGGATTTAAAAACAGTATTGGTAATTAAAGTTCTTACAACAGTTTAAACTATCTTGATACTCATTAACTACTTACAAACGAGGAACACAAAACAACGAGGAACGAAATTACAAATGACAAGAGGTCGACCACGTAAAGCAGCTGTTGTTCCTTCTAAGCGAGATGATGACAGTGAGCGTTCAGTAAGACAACATGAAAGTCGGTCCAAAGACGAGCAAGCCTTGCAGGCCAATTCTGTTGATATCTCCCAGGACATATCATCTACAGACGGAAGTAGTCACCGTGACATTAAATGTTCTAATTCACAATGTCCTGTTTGGACCACTGTGTGGATACCACGTCAACTACCTGTCAATTTCCTTGATAAAGATTTTATTTGTGGATTTTGCGCAGCTACTTTACAGACAAACGTTCTCGAACTTCAGAGACAAGTATGTTCGTTGCTAACGGGTAACATGGTACCATCACCAAATAGTTCATATGCCCAGCTAGACTCAGTGTCACGTCATGTTCCTAATCGTTCTACAAGCCAATCAAATGATACTGTTCGACATACTGTTTGCAACCAATCGATTTTTTGTGATGACATTCCCGGAAGAGATCAAAATATGCCTAAGAATATTGGCGAACAGACGGTTTCGGTTAACAATGGTGTGCCTCTTGTAATACGACCGACCAGTTATATGACTGAAACGGCTATAAACAACGACAAAACTTTGCATACCCGGTCATTTGATAGATCGCAAACTCCCGCAATTCGTATAAACCAACTATCTCATAACACGCAACCTGTTAAGGTAGATTGTATTAATGATTTTCACGAAAAGCACAATCGTACCCTTGTACATAGTACTGGTTGCTCAAACAGACCCCGTTCAAATGCTGCTTGTGATAGAAACAAATGCATTTTAATTGCTAACATTAAGGAGTCCGATGCCCTAAACAATCAGGCCAGACTTGATGATGACTTAATACATGTCAGATCCATTCTAACGACTGTCTTAAATGGATCATCATCTTGTGAAGCTGTGAGAGATATGCGTCTCAAAGCTGTCTTCCGGCTAGGTCGTGCTCCTTCGTCCGTCAACGATCGACCACGCCTCCTCAAAATTGTGTTTACTTCATGTGAAATTGTGCAGCTCATACATCGTAACTCATTTCACCTCAAAGGTTCCGGCACCCGTATTCTTAGAGACCTGGACCCCGCTGATCGTACACGTTTATCAATGGCAAAATCGGAACTAGCTCAAAGACTGGCACATGGTGAAAACAACCTAACAATTCAGAATTTTCAGGTAGTGCGGCGGCGCCTCCACATCCGTTGGCAAGGTCTTTTGAACAAAGCAAATATTGCTTCCCAGCGTGCTCCGACGCCGACCGCATGCCTACAGAGTGCATCTACCAAAATTTCATAAGAAACTCTATTGTCTTGTTCAAGTCGGGAACTCAAAAGAGTTCATCATCTAAATGTACAATAAACAAAGCTTCCCACCAAATTCTATACTCTAATGTGCGTAGTGTGTTAAATAAAATTGATGAGATTGGATTACTGATTCACGACCATCAACCGATAATTGCAGCTTTTACGGAATCGTGGCTAAACCCTTCTATCTCTGATAATGAAATTTTGTTGAAAGGATATAATGCGTGCCGCAGCGATAGAATAGCTAAACAGGGTGGTGGTATATTACTATATATACGTGACACAATAAAGTTCCGTGTCGTAGAAACTTTTAACGACCCCCTAACTTCAAACGAACTTTTAGCGGTCAGATTATACCGGCCATTCTCCTTGATACTTGTAGTCGTTTACCGCAGCCCTACTTCATGTACTGATAGCATCGTGCAACGTTTATACCAGCTATCGGACCCTAATAAGCCAATATTGGTTGTTGGTGACTTTAACATGCCTACAATAGATTGGAATACATACAGTTTTAATTCGCCTTCTGACTTTGGTTCGATTGTGTTACTTCAAACAATCAATGATCTATACCTTACCCAACATGTCAATGGATTTACCAGAATATCTTCTACGTCTCGTTCTCTTCTTGATCTGGTTTTGTCTGCTCCAGGACATATTGTCACTAGCGTTAATCACTTGGATCCAGTTGGTTGTTCTGATCATGTCACCTTATTAATAGATCTTGGAATAAGTATCCCTATATATAATTCTTTTGTTAATAGATTCAACCCTTTTAAAGCCGACTACAACAAAATAAAGGAGTTCCTTTCTACCGTTTCGTGGCCTGATGCTTATACTGTGGGTATTGATTCCGCCTGGCTGTTTTTCAAAGACACCTTGTATTCAATACTTACCCGCTACGCTCCAATTGTACGTCAAACTGACGTCGGCTTATCTCCTCGTTGGTTTAATCGAGAACTCAAACAAGCACTGGCTCGACGACGCAAGGCATATTGTAATTATAAAGCAGGTAACTCTAGTTTTGAGCAATACCGACAGTATAGAAACAGGGTAACATCCTTGAAGAGACGTACGAGAGTAATCTTTGAAAAGAAATTATCCCAACGATGTCGTCGTGATCCTGGCTCACTCTTCAAATACATTTCATCAAGAAAACGTATAGCTAACACTTTCTCCTCTATTCTCGATAGCCAAGGTGATTTGGTATTGGACTCAAAGAAAATTGCGAACGTATTCGGCACACACTTCACATCGCTGAATTCGTCACTGAATGCTTCACCGCAAATAACTGACAGTTTGTATTGTTTGGTAGCTAATACTACTTCTGACCTTGATAACTTCATTAGACCTGACTTAGTGTACAGCGAGTTGTCCCGTCTGAAATGCACATTAAGTGCTGGTCCGGATCTATTGCCGTCAGCATATCTTCGCAACCTAGCTGACATCATATACCTACCTCTATATAATATCTTCTGTGCAACACTTGTGCTAGGAAAGATTCCCTCAGACTGGAAGCGCTCTATTATCTGCCCAATATTAAAACAGGGGTCTCGTTCTGACATCTGTAACTACAGACCGATTAGCCTCACATGTGTCTGCTGTCGCGTACTGGAACGCTTACTTCTGCGAAAAGTCACCACTCACCTAGAAACGAACCATATTCTAGCCCCTGAACAACATGGTTTTCGAAAAAATCATTCAACGCTAACGAATTTGTTGTTATCACACGATAGCTGGACCAGATATTATGATTCTGGTATTCCGGTTGACGCCATCTTCTTCGACTTCTCTAAGGCATTTGATACAGTCCTTCATGCTAATTTAATTCAAAAACTGCGTAATATCAACCTTGATGAGTGTTTAGTTCGCTGGATTATTGAATTTCTGTCTGACCGTCATTGCTTCGTAAGGGTAAACGACGAATTATCTGATCGCTTCCCTACAAATCTTGGAGTACCTCAAGGAACTATACTCGGTCCAGTTCTTTTCAGCATATACATTAACGACCTCATTCCTAAACTTGGATCTGAGTGTGTTCTTTATGCTGATGATTTAAAAATTTGGCGCCCCATATATTTGGACTCAGATGTTGACATCTTGCAGTATGATATTAACACCATAAATGACTGGTCGATTTTGAACGGGTTAAAATTCAATTTGAAAAAGTGTGCCTACATTTGTATATCAAGACGTCCGGCCGAGTCAGCTCATATTTATCATATAAACAACAGTGTTATTCTTAGGACGAACTCATACAGGGATTTAGGTGTTTATGTATGTTCTAACTTATCGACACGTTTACATACTGACACTACATGTTCCAAAGTGAGAAGAGTCATCGGCCTGATTCGCCGAGCTCTTGTTCATATTGACATCTCATGCTTTAAAACAATCTCACAAGCACTTATTTTGAGCATCCTCCTATATGCTTCGCCAGCTTGTTACCCAATCACCTTACGAGAACGTTATAATCTAGAGTCTGTATTCCGATCAGCAACTAAAATGGTAAAAGCGGTTAGACATATGGAATATCAAGATCGGCTCTCGAGTTTGGGAATGAGATCGCTTCAGTATCTGCGCGACAAGGCGGACCTGTGCCTAGCCTGGCAGATTTTACACGACAATCGCCATCCACTCAGATCGCTAATGCATACGCGCGATATAACCTCACTTCGTGGTCATCAGTTCATGCTAAAAACACAACGATTACGCTACAAACGAACATCCCTATACTTCCAACGAATCGTTAATACTTGGAACCACCTTGCTGACACAACAGTAGCATCCTCGAATCTGGCTTCTTTTAAACGAAATCTGGAGGAAGATCCCTTCTTGAAGACGAAGATCGAGTCAGAGAACATATGAACAATAGAAAGTACACTCTACATTTTCATTTTCTACATTTACTTTTTCTGATTGTGACGCAACTTGTAATGAGCCTTGCTGCTCACTTTGTTGTCTATTGATAATAATAATAAAATAGATCAATAACTTTTGAAAGTAACTTGTTATCTCGCATTATTCAAGAAGCGTATTTTATTTAAAAAAGAACCTAATTTAATGCTTAATAATAAATCCGATTACAACCTTTAATTAAATTATAATTACTTATTCCAATATTACATTATTTTAATTTTTCAATTCGTTTGTTTTTTCTAATTGCATTATTATTTTGTTTCGGTTAAGATTAAATTATAATTTATTACTCTATTTTAAAATTTATTTTATTATTAAATTCGTATTTTTGTGTCACTTATTTTATGATTTTAATTTTATTTCGTTTTATGATTCTGTTTTTTTTCTTTTTGTTGTTTTTAAAATGTGTGTAAAATTTTAGTGTATGATTGTTTTGTTTCTCAGTATTTTCTTTTTCTTTTAAGTAGAAATGCGGGGTACATCAATACTTGAATTTTTGTATAAATGTTGGAAACACGGGGGAAAATTGTGAAACATTTTATTGTAATCCTGATGATGGTAGCAGGAGCTATCGAAATATAGAATTTTTATCAAATAAAGGATATTTTCTTCTTCGTTCCTGTAATTATATATATTTGAAATGGAAGAAGATTGTAGGTTTAGTATTTATTATCAAATTTGTTAGTACAATGGAACTGCTGTCTTATCAATTGCTAGGGATTTGGAAAGAACCGAACTCAAAATCGCAAAGTGCCTATCCTCAATTCACTTTCTCAAAGTGTGTAAGAGAGAATATTGTACCTGTATGCGCCAGAACAATAAGACAATGCAGTTTCTTCGAAGGTTGTCGCCTAATCAGCTCTATAAGTATATCAGGGAAATTTGTACTATGATATCTCATATGGGTTAGAAATTCATAAAGTTACTTGTCTTATAGGCCAAAGAGTAGTTTTGCCACAAGTTTTTGTTGCAGAAACTCGGAGGATGCTTTAAGTAAGACGTTACAAGAAAAAAGTTTTTATTTCTGTCTATGAAAGCCTTTTTTCTAAGGTGAGATAAAATTCTTTTAATTGGGGGAAGAATATAACGATTACCAGGATACATTTATGATGCGCCTGTAGCCCCATAGAAACGAAGGTTTGCATAATATCAGATATGTCAAATGTGGATCATCTCTCATAACCTAGACATAACTCCGCTAATTTATCTATTAATTCGATCATTCTCCCAATCGTTGGCAATGTGATTTTCTTAGGTTTTCACTTCGACAATTTCCTTTCCTTCAAATTTTTTGTTTATGGCCAAGTTCGCTCTTTCTTATTTCTCCGTGATCTCCGTCGCATTCATAGGCTGATCGACTTCAGCTCTTGTCTCTTTCTTATATCGTATCTCCTATTCCCAAAATTTATTATTGTCTTAGCTTATTTACCAACTCTTCAAATTCTGCGCTTTTACCTCTCCAACGTATCATAAACTCTGCTGCTCGTGCCCTCTCGTGCTTTTGCCGCTTTGATCATATCTCCACTCTCGATCCTTCCCAATTCTCCGATTGCCTAATTTCAAAAACAAGTTCTCTCATCGATTCAATCATCGTCCTTCCATAAACTTCTTGTATACCGCCTATTCGTATCCCTGAGCGCTTTTATCTACTTGCGGTATCTGAAGATGATGCACATTGTCTTCTTATTCCGTCAACCTGCAAGTCCTTTCTTGCTGATTCCAGCCTTTAATGGGATCATAAGGCCATGAAGTTGTTGTCCACTGACTTCACACCTTTCCTTACCAGCCCTTTTAATTCATTTATCCGCAATGGAATATTTCCGGTTCGTTGAAAAGCGGTCATTGTTCGTCCACTGCTTAGAAAGACAAATTTTGACCCCTCTCTTCTTTCAACTTATAGTCCAATATCAATTATACCATCCTTTCCTAAAATCCGTGAACATCTTGTCTTAGATCAGATAAATAGATATCTCGCTTCATCGCAGCTCCACCCTTCTTTTCAATATGCTTTCCGCTCAATTCACTCCACCGATCTAGAATGTCAAAATGTATTTTAGGATCTGCTCTGCGCTCGTGATATCAAATACATTACCTATTTTATCTCTTAATTCGATCATGCTCCCAATCGTTGGCAATCTTATTTTCTTAGGTTTTCACGACAATTTCCTTTCACTCAAACCTTTTGTTCATGACAAAGTTCGCGTTTTATTTTTATTTTTTCGTGATCTACATCGCATTCGTAGACAGATCGACTTCCGATTTTGTCTCGTTCTTATTGTCTCTCCTATTTCCCAGAATTGATTATTGCCTTAGCTTATTTGTCAACTCTTCCAATTATGCGCTTTGACCTCTTCAACGAATAATAAACTCTGCTGCTAGTGTCCTTCTGCGTCTTCACCACTTCGACTATTTTTCCAATAATCTTCTGTCCCATATTGGCGCACAATTAACATTCGTGTTGAATTTCGTTGGCGTATTGCTACCTTTCGTCTTCTATTTTGACACTGACCATTCTACTTACACTTTGCTTATTTTGATGATTCGCGCTCTTCCTCCTTGGCTATGCGATCAATTAATTCCCTACTTTTTCACTTCCGCCGCATTCAACTAACCATCATGGCCTTTGCTCTTTTACCGTCGCTGCTCGACTTGCCTGGAATTGTTTGCCAGCTTACGTCCGTTCTTCCTCGTCGCTTCCACTCTTTAAACAACGTCTACAGTACTAAGTACGACGAATTTTTAGGTAGCCATCACGATACTCTAAGGATACAGAAGTAGAACCTCGTTTGAGGAAACAGAAATAGATGCAAAAAGCGTGACGCATGCGGCGTTTTAAAATCACACAGTCAGAATCAAATCATGGATTACTTCGAGAACGCATACAAATGTGGGATCGGTGAGGCAATACGTAATCGAGAATTGTTGTGAGCTCGAAATCAAATAGATAGAATAGAAAATCGACTGAAAGGTAAGGCAAATTAGGCTACACAAGAGCAGACCCAAGAATATCAGATCGAAATTAAGTAAGATTGAGAAATTTCCACGGTCGATTGAAGGTAGGCAAGACTCGAGAGGGATCAAGTTGATCAGTAAGATTTAGGGTGGGTAGAAAGTGGTCAGAGAGACCAGGATCTGAAATTCTTTGCAAGTTTACATCTGTCCTCCGTCGTCGCTTTCACTCTTCAAGCAACGACTTTGTTCCTGCACTATGGCTCCTCCTCCACAATAAATCAAGAAATGCATTTATTTAACATCTTATCCAACTCACAATTTTTCATACCTCTTTAATGAAATTACTCAACATTTTTCCCCGACGCTTTTCTACATTCCATTCATCTCCCTTATCTTCAATGTACTTGTTTTAATTCCATCAACATTTTCATTTTACATTATATTTTTTTCTACATGGGCTTGTAATAATATTATGATAATATTATTATATTATTATTTATTATATTATGATATTTTATTTATATTATACATAATCATATTAATAATATAAGTGTGAATCATTTGAATTACGAGCCCTACGATCAAGATTTTAACATTAATAGCAAATGATGCTTCAATGTCAATAAGGATGAAACCTTACGCATGTCGGAAAGCAGACATGGAACGATCAATGATCACACAAAATCACATATAACGTTTTAAGTATAATAATGATAACAATATAAGGTTCTTTTGACGGGTAACCCGTAAATTGTTACTTTCTGATATCAAAAATATATTTTTTAATTTGAATTATGATATATTCACATAATATCGAGGGTTTGTGATCTCGATGAAAATTATTTTTACGCAAAAAATGTATTCAGTCGAGAACAATATGGATAACTTCTAATTCAGTACTCATGGGAAAATAAGATTAAAATACGGAAGAGGTTCAATAAGTTTTCAATCTTTTATTAAAAGTTTACAATTAAGATATCAAGTTTCTAAGTTTTTTATTGAAAATTTAATAGAAGAACTTAAATTTTAATTTTTAACTTTATTTATAATACAAAAGTAATGTTTTCAATCTTTTATTAAAAGTTTACGATTAAGATATCAAGTTTCTAAGTTTTTTTATTAAAACATTTTTTCATAATGTTTTCAATCTTTTATTAAAAGTTTACGATTAAGATATCAAGTTTCTAAGTTTTTTTATTGAAAATTTAATAGAAGAACTTAAATTTTAATTTTTAACTTTATTTATAATACAAAAGCGTAGCTTTAATATATTGAACAAGTTTTAACTTTTAAAAATTTCAATGTTGGAAATACATTTAACTTTTCATTTAAATGGGAATTTTATTCAAGTTTTTTATTTTTAACTTTATAATACAAGAAACGTAGCTTCGATACATTGAACTACTGATTGTATTATTGTGTACGCTTTAATTTGATAAATCACTAAATGATTCGGAGCTACAATACCGGAAGGATTAAGAGCATTACAAAATCAACATTATTCGTAACTACAATTTGATTGTAACTCAAATATAGATGTGCATTGAATACTATAATGTGGTACGATGTAAGTTATTGAAAAGATAGGTTTAACATAAATATCATTTATTAATACTCGATCAGCTCGAATGAGTTAGTTTCCATTACGATGAAAATAAATCTTTACATGAATTAGATGAAGTTCTTGAATTTTGGATGGACTCATCCAAAGCCCAATTAAGCAATGGCATTTGTCAAAACGTACATTTTTTACTATTACGATGTTAAAGAATCGCATTTCAGTAGCAAAATAACAAAGAAGGACATGAATAAATGAAATAATATTTTATTATGATCGTTAGCTTTTGGCAAGCTCCCGCTGCTCGGCAATAAAGCGTACAAGCTCCTTCCATTTTACGGTATCTGTAATTAATCTTGAAAAGCTCGATGTTTCCATGAAATGAAAACGTACTTATTACTTATGCTCAGTTATTCTGAGCTGGATGTAATAGCTGATTGCCTTGACAGCATAAATTCAGATTATTTTCACGACGAGGTATTTTTGCCTGCCAATCCGCACATTAATAGAATGCTCCTCAATATTCCAAAAATTGTGTTGTTGACTACCCTTTCTTATTCGATCTGAAGCAAAAACATTTAGTTTTTCCTACCTAAATAGAAATGTTGTATGCAACGCAATTATGCCAAAATTTTTTGTGTACAAAAAGGAAAAAGGTGGAAACCTGTGTTGTTTCGTGAAGAAGGCAACACAAATATTTTCACGCGGTTGAATAAGAAAATAGTTCAGAAAAGTACTCGGTAGTATGCTATCTTTATATTTTTCATTTTAATTTTTACGTGGAAAGATCCATTTGTCTTAAATTGCTTTTATTAAAATGCTCCGCCACAATAAACCTCATATTTCGAGCCCACAAATTGTGATTCTATTTTATAAATGCATACGTTTTTGTTTTAATGTAGGCACATTGCAAAGAAAAGAATTGGGTCATATAACATTAACTGTTTGCTACTCGGTGTGATTTCAGCAGCAACTCGTCAACATTTAACAAAATCGAAAACAAGCTAGCATACAGACAGTTTAGCTGTTTCTTAAGTGTGATGTTTCAATAAATAAATTACATTTACAGTCAAAAAGTCAGGAAAGGTAGATTTTTAATAGAAAAATACATTTACAAAAGTTCCAATATGAATGCTGTTCAAATAAAATTCGCTGCATATTAATCATTTTTAAAATAGTAAAGAAGACGACGAATTCTACAATCATTTGGCTCACAAATCAACTTTGATTATATCGACTTGTCAAAGAGGATTCGACTTTAGGCGAACGGAAAATCTATCAAAAATAACAAGTAAAGGTCACTTCTCGGTAAGATACAGTCTTATTAAAAATTCAATGTCAGCTTATCAAAAATTTACTCTTCTGGTAACTGTAAAGCTAAATAAGTTACGATTTGCGGTATGTAGTGATATACAAAAATTAATGACATAAGAAATTAAGAAATTGCCGATAAAATTAATTACTTCATTTAATAACAACTATATATTAACTTTAAATATTATATATATTGTCGCGCGGGGGAGAAATGAACATGTTTGCGAAATAAACATTTTGTAAATATGCCATCGACAGGAATCAAACTCGTTGTTATATCGAAGTTAATATTTATTTAACTTCGATAAAAAGAAGTTAATTAATTAAATTATTTAAAAATAATTATTTAAATTAATTAAATAATTAATTACTATTCATTATTATTAATAGTAATAATTATTACTATTAATAAATAGTAATTTATTTTAAACTAAATTATTTTTTAAATGAAAACATTCGAAAATCTATATTTTATACATTGAATAAAACATTGGATAAAAATTGTATAAATACGACGATAAAGCTAGTAATAACTTTGTTTTCATATGCAAAAAGCTTCATTATGATATATTGATGAAAGAAGTTAATTATAATGATTTAAATGTAAATCCAACATATGAACGCAGTGATTTAAATTTAGAAACAATTATTACAAGTCACTGTTATATAATGGATAGAAAGGGCAAAAAGGTTGAATCAGATAATAAAACTATACCTATATTATATTGGAATCCAAAATTACATAAAAATCCAATAAAACCTAGGTTCATATGTAGTGCGTTTAAATGTACATCAAAACCACTTTCTGTCTATATGAATAAAATACTTAAAGTAATTAAAGCATATTTTAAAAAATATTGCAAGGTAATCGAAATTAATACTGGTATAAAACACTATTTCAGTATTAATTCTACAAAAGAATTTTTAGAACAGACAAAAGGAATAAATTTTCAAAATATAAATACATACGATTTTAGTACGCTATATACAAATCTAGATTTAGTAGATATTAAAGAAGCGTTAGTAAAATTAATTAATTTTATATTCGAAAAATATATACATAAATATGTTATAATAACTATAACGCCTATCTAACAAAAATTAAACCATCAGGTAAATATAAATATATGGATAAAATTGAATTAATAGAATCCTTAAATATTTTGATAAATCAAAATTACTTAAAAGTAGGGACATCTATATTTAGACAAGTAAAAGGTGTTTTTAATGGGAGGAAATAGTAGCCCAATTATAGCTGACTTATTTTTAAGCTTTATAGAATATGAAATTGTTCATAACTGTTAAAAAAATAAATCTAAATTGTATAAAGGTATGAAATATATGTTTCGATATAATGATAATAAATGTATTTAACTCTAAGATTTTTTTATTCAATAAGCGAACAAATTTATCCAGGAAACCTCATTCTTAATAAATCCAATATTGATGATAAAGAAAGTATATATCTTGATATGAGCATTAAATTAACATTAACTCAAAACTACTATTAATTTATATCGTAAAGATGACATATTTTAAATTTACAAGAAACATATTTTTGCATGAGCATTCATGCATACCATATAATATAAAATATAATACATTAAATAATGAAATTTTAAGAATTGCAACAATATGTAATGATATTGGCTTTCTTCAAAATCATTTAATTTAATAGATACATATTTTAAACTAGGTTACTATAAAAATAACATCAAGCAGAAAATAGTAAAATATATAAATCTACACAATAATATAAAGAATAAATTTAAACTCTTAAGTGGCAAATTTTTATTGATGGATAATAAATAATATACTTTGTATTATAATAATATTAGATAGTTTTATCTAATATAACATATTTTAATTTACAAGAAACATATTTTTGCATGAGCATTCATGCATACCATATAATATAAAATATATAAATATTATAAATAATATTATTAAATAATATTATGATATTATGTATAATATTAAATAATAATTATTAAAATATGTATAATAATATTAAATAATAATTAATAATAATTCGTAATTAGGTTTTGTTTATTTTATAATTATATTAAATACGTAGACTTAGTTAGCTGATTTGATTTACTCAATTGACGCATATTTAACATCGACTCTTTACCTGCCCATATTCGTACAATAAAGATAGTACATTGTAAAGATAGTACAATGCACTATCTTTACATTTTTAAGGTCTTCTTTTCGAATAAATAATGATAAATAATAATAAATAGTATACTTTAAATTTTGGTTTATTGATTTAGTATTATTTTTATTTATTTATTTATTTATTTATTATTTATTTTATTATTTATTATTTTATCATTATATTAAATACATAGACTCAGTTAGCTGAATTGATTATCTATCGTAAATAAAAAACAGTAATTTATCTTTTGTATTAAGTAACCTATTTAGCAATAGTAACCATATCACCTCAAGTATAAACCTCAAGTCTTATCTATATTACATAAAACGAGTTGATTAACTTATAACATAATAAGCTATTAGTTATAACTTAAATAATGTTTAATATAATATAATTAAAGTTATAAAATATGCTTTTGGAAGAATTTATTTTTATCGGTTTTAAAAAATTAAGATTTTAAGATAAAAGAAGGCATATGATTAAATTGATTGCCTAATAAATAAATTACATAATAAATTTTATAGAACATCAAATTTCGATATTTATTACTTAATATATTTATTTGTTTTATTTTCCATTGTGATATGCCTTACAGAGTGATTATATCTGTAAAACTGTCCTTTAAACAAAAATTGTCTTTTTATCAGAGCAAAAATTTATAACAGCTTAAACACAAATCTCGTTCTAAGAGCGAAACTTTGTAAATAACATTTAACTCTATGCTTTTTTGACATAACATTATGATGTAACTTAAGAGGTATATATTGATACTCTAGCGTAGGTTCCCATCTATGCAGTCAACATTATACATACCTTGTAAAACATGTAAGCCAGACGCGAAAGAATGACGAATGCCGTTTCGTCATCATAATGACTCATCAGTGCCAGATCCCTTTCACTACTGGATGCAGAGGAGGACTGGCAGACGGCAATCAACGAATGAATCAATGTGAATGATGTACTAAAAAATTTTCTAGTAACGTCATAGAGTACTAAATCAGTACTACAGCTTCACCAACAAGAATCATTAGCAAAAGCACTGGCAAATGCCAGCGCGGGTATCTTTAATATCGGCTAACTTTTATTTAAGGAGAGTGATACCATTTCGCGTGAATTTCTTGTAAAACATGTAAGCCAGACGCGAAAGAATGACGAATGCCGTTTCGTCATCACAATGACACATCAGTGCCAGATCCCTCCCACTACTGGATGCCGAGGAGGACTGGCAGACGGCAATTAATGAATGAATCAATGTGAATGATGTACTATAAAATTTTCTAGTAACATCATAGAGTACTAAATCAGTACTACAGCTTCACCAAAAAGGATCATTAGCAAAAGCACTGGCAAAAGCCAGCGCAGGTCTCTTTAATATCGGCTAACCTTTATTTAAGGAGAGTGAGACTATTCCGCGTGAATTTCTTGTAAAACATGTAAGCCAGACGCGAAAGAATGACGAATGCCGTTTCGTCATCACAATGACTCATCAGTGCCAGATCCCTCCCACTACTGGATGCAGAGGAGGACTGGCAATTATATATACCTATATATTATACATACCTATATATTTGTGTTATATATACCTATAATATCAAATCATCTAACTGAGTCTACGTATTTACTATAATTATAAACTAAACAAAACATAATAATGCTAAATCAAAAAGTAATAATTAAATAATAAAATTAATAATTGTTTTTAGATTTTCTATAATTTAAATCAAGTTAAAATAAAAAAATTGAAATTTAAAATAAACGTCATTTTTATGAATTGACTAATAAATAACAGACGTTATATCAAAATAAGAATTAGAGGTCATCAGGAGGAACTGCTATGCTATCAGGTTTCGGCCCCTAACTCCCCTACCAAACATAGCAGCGGGGCCAAATATATAACACAAATATATTTGTGTTATATATAAACATAAAATTAAACTGAATATATGTACTGTCTTAAATAATATTATGGATCTTAAAGGGTAAAGAGTAATGTTGATTAAAGTTTAGTTACAAAAATATCGTCTAAAACTTTGTCTGAAGATCAAATTGGCACACTCTCATTAAGATTAAATTTTAACATAACACCGTCACAATTTAACCGGCTTGAATTAGCAGAATGTTTGACAAAGTCAGCTAAAAGTTTTGATTATCTCAAAATAGTACGTAGACTACGAACAAGGTATGCGAGCATTTATTTAAAGAGTACATGGACATTCCATCAAATAGGATAGGCAAGCTTAACATGAGTAGACGGCATCTAAAGGCCATTCATGAAATTTCTAAAATGAATGACATTATAATAAAACGAGCAGACAAGAGTAGTAAAGCCGTTATATGGGCAAGAGATGATTACTTAATGGAAGCCAACATACAACTCATGGCTAATTGCTACGTAAGATCAACGCATAGTGCTGCAAATGAGGTCGCTAGCGCAGTCGGACTTTTATTGGCCAAATATATATATTAAAGGGGATTATTGACAATCAAACAATGTTGAATAAAATGGCGAATGATCTAAAGCCTGGAATTTTCTACATGCTCTAAAAAACAAAATGTATTTTCTTGTCGTGATAGACCGATTGTGAGTTTATGTGGTACGACTACAGAGAAATTAAGCTCATATTTGGCTAAAATAATAAGTCCGCTATTAGATCGTATCACTACTCATCTAAGTTGTACATAATAACTACTTCAGAGAATTAGGTCATATTATCCTGGTGAGTTACATGATAGACTACTTACTATGGATGTAACGTCTGTGTACACGTCGATTCCGCACGCACAAGGAGTTAATGCATTTAATGATGTGATGTTGCAATATGATTGGACCCTCGGTATGATATAATTCGTACTTGGAGCGCTATCATTGATTCTTAGAAATAACGATTTTAAGTTTGGGGATGATATCTATTCTAAAATTGAAGGTACCTCAATGTGCTCTCCCATAGCCACTGCACATCCAGTGTACCTCCACGCGCGAAACGCACATCCAAAAAGGATAAAAACAATATGATATTTAACAAGCATTTCAAATTCTGAAAATCTGTTGGCTGTCATCATCAAGGGAAAGACATCCAAAGCAACTGAGCGATTATCTAAAGAAAAGAGGATA
Source organism: Pomphorhynchus laevis (assembly GCA_012934845.2). Classification (NCBI taxonomy): domain Eukaryota; kingdom Metazoa; phylum Acanthocephala; class Palaeacanthocephala; order Echinorhynchida; family Pomphorhynchidae; genus Pomphorhynchus; species Pomphorhynchus laevis. The sequence continues at coordinate 8,365 of WNNJ02003553.1, read as the reverse complement.
TGCTCACAGAAAGATATATCAACATATTCCGAAAGCTCGACAGTTTGTGAGAAAATCCGATTCTGGGAAATTATGCCCGCAATAAAATTAATATTGGGTTAGAATTTGTCCCATCTCTACCGATTTCATGTTTTATAAACATGAAGTTGTTATTTTCATGACATTCGATCGAATATCCTAAACGATAAAATTTTTCTTGAAAATATTCTAAACGAAGATGATAAAATTACATTGCCTTGTAACTAGATGAAAATGCTATTTGTTTATCTGCTTAAAATCGTTAGATTTTCATTTATAGAAACGCATTTGTTACTGAGAAATTAAAAGCCTTGGATTGCACTAATTAAATACTAGAAATATTGGAAAAACAGCTATTTAAGTCAAATAATGCCTACAAAAATGTCATAGATATCATCTTGTTATTTGCATATGGCCATATGCACCAAATGTTGGTGGAATGTCCTCGTGTTTTTCGTTAGGTCAGGTTTCTGTGTGAGAATGTACTACACGAAAATGACATCATAGCTAAAAACATTTTAGTAGATAACGTTCGTTTATAGTGGAAGTAAAAATACATCGCAATTTAAACAAAGCAGAGAAAGTATATTTGAAGATAATCTAAATGTGGTCATTTATAAATGCAAATGTATAAAAACGCTATAATCCATATTAGAAATAAATATGTGTCCATCTCAAAACGAAATAAAATATAAGATATTAAAATACACAAACCTAGTTGTAACAAAATACGGTTAATATTTAGTTTTTGACTAATTAAAAAAATTTCTTGGTGATTATATAAGCAAATGGATGAATAAATGATGGAATTTCATTGTGCATAGAATTTTATGCATTTTGAAGTTTTCAATTTATTAGATTGATTTACTCCAAATTTCAAAATTTGATTGAATTTGAGTGTAGTTTAAATTTCTAATTACATACATCAATGAATATATTGAATTTATTGTCGTTTTATTTAGAAATGGTCTATATTTTTTTTGTTTTTCCCAGTGCAATATACATTACAGAGTTGATTATTTTAATTCTGTAAAATTTGTATAAAATTTTTTTTCTGATGATGCTAGAAACTATCGAAATATAATAATAAATAAGTGTTCATTGATACAAACCAACATAAAAAAATTTATTTTCTGAAATATTGAAATATTTAATATCTCAATTTTAAAATTAAATAATAAAAGTCAATCCGAATAATAGATTTTTCATTGTTTATAAAAGACATGTTCTGATTACTCTACTCAGGTATTTGATGATATTCAGTTCAAAATACCTTGGTTACATGTGGAGTAAAAAATTTCTTAACTAAATTTATTTTTCCTCTGATTCAACGGTGCTTTATCTCCGTGACCTGTCAACTGAATCTGTGATTTTAATTTGTTTAGCAAATACATATATGATTAATATAAGCTATAAATAATCGAAAAAATTAAAAAGTTTTTAACAGATTTAAAAAAAAACAATTTGATTATTTAATCAAAACCGAGTAAGACATATTTGTGATATACTCTGACTTTTAAGATAATAATAGATAATTTTATAATTGATGTTAACAATTTTGATTATAGAATCAAAATTTATATTAGGTTAAACTTAAATATTGTTTAGTTTTTAATTATTTTAATAATTTAAAATCCTTTTTTATTATACATTTTTATTTGATATCTTTTGATAAATTCGCGTTTTGACTACGAAATGATTTATGATATACTAAATTATATCAATTCATCATGATTAAATGCTAAATACTTTTTTAATTTAGTAAACTAAATTAAAATTTCAAAAATTAAAGCATTCGTGTTTATAATTTTATTCAGTGCATAAAATTATAAATTTGAATTTAAAATACAAATGTGTAAATAAAATTAAAAATATTTACAAATTATAAAAAATATGATTATTACAAATTATAATTATTACAAAAAATATTCCAAATATTTAAAACCTATAATTATAAATGACGTTTCTTAAGATTAATTTTAATCGTTTACTTTTTATCCTTTTTTTATTTTTTAGCATGAATTCCAGCAGTTGTTGAAATGTAAAACTTAAAGTCAATTTATTTTCTTAAAAATTTCTTAAAAATATATTTCGGCTCTATTCTTTAATATTCTGTCCCTATTGTTTTAAAAATTTCTAAAATATTATTGCTTTGGCCTCGCTGTTATGCTGGGTCGTGGAATTGGAGCCGAAACCTAATAGCATAGCAGTTCCACATGATTACCTCCAACTCTTATTCTGATACAACGTCTGTTATTTATTAGTCAATTCATAAAAATGACGTTTTTTTAAATTTCAATTTTTTATTTTAACTTAATTTAAATTATATAAAATCTTATAAGATTTTATATGATATACCTGATAACATAGCAGCTCCTCCTAGTGACCTCTAATCCTTATTCAGATACATTTTTTATTAATTATATATTGTATTAATTACAATATAATATTATAATAAAATTGCATTTTATATTAATTATATTGTATTTCTTAAAAATAAATGGAAAAATGTATTATTGAAAATTATTAAAAATGTATTTGCGAAAAGAGGTAAGCAAAATTTGACCAATTACTGATAATTATGCCCGAGATGATTTTATAAAAAAATTATTTGCGAGCAAGATAAATATTTGTCTGTCATCATCTTAATAATTTTTGTCTAACTAGACCAAAATAATCAAGATGTAATTTGTAACATTTCTTATTGAAATTTAAATAAGTTACACCTAGACTAAGTTCTAGTCATTGAGTTTTAGTCATACGACTAGAACTTAAATACCAAATAAACAATGAGTCAAATGCTTGAAATTACATGTTGAATGCTTGATGTTTTTGCTTGACTAGCAGGACACATGCTTTGAAAACACTATAAATAATACTCTCTATAAAACAAATTCGAGAGTTTGATTAAACAAAGTTGATTAGCTTTTGGGATTTGATGGATATGTTTGCTATTTGTGGAAATTACAACAACATAAGGTGAGCGACCTAGTGATTAGTATTTTCAGTAATTCTTTCTTTATTTAAAGTTCTAATATGTCTTCATTTACTTCGATACTTTAATCAAAGTAAATGGATGACTGAATCTACGTTTTTATACAATAATAAAGAATTTTTATCAAAAATAAAGATAATTAATAAATAACTATATTGTAATAATTTATATCTTTCAACGAAGAATAATTACAAGTTCTCATATTTTTAATCTAATAATCTCATATTTTTATTAAGAATTGTAAGTAGGAGTACCACAAAAGAGTGTAATGCATCCCTTTGTATTCGCAGTATACGTCAACGGCTTTCAGTTTATCAGAAAGCAAATCAGATAACTGATTCTACGTATTTTATACGAGATATAAATAAAAATAAAGATAATTAATATTAATTAAATATAAATTAATATTAATTTAATATTTAAATTTAATAAAAGCATTTCAACGAAATGTATATAAGTCTGTGTATAGGTCTGGATCAGCAACTGATGATACTTGCTCAGACTGATTAGTAGCGTCCTGCTGTATAACAATTGGAACAATACCTGTGAGGATAATGTCGTGCATTATACATTTCTGTATCAAGAATGCATAGTTTCAGTATTTCTGACAGAGGTTATGTAATCGGGAAAACAAAGTCCACAGATCAATAATAACTTGACAGTAGAACAAATCAGATCAGATTACTGAATCTACGTATTTTATACATAATATAGCAATAGAAATAAAATTCATCAAACTTGCTTGAAAAGTAGTAGAAATATAATAATGTCTTATCAATAATACATAGTTTCAGTATTTCTGACAAAGGTTATATTAACATAAAAACAAAGTTCACAGGCCAATAATAACTTGTCAGTAGAACAAATCAGATCCGATAACTGGGTCTACGTATTTTATAGTATATGTAAATTCGAAATAAAGATAAATAACAAATAATTATATAATATTTTATACAATTTTTATTTATATCAAGTAAAAATAAAAAATTTAAATTTAAAATGAAAGTCAAATTTTACGAATTGAATAATAAATAACAATAAATTTTGATTTCAATAAATGAAAATTTAATAATTAGATAATAAATAATTACAAATAATTGTTATAATTATAATAATTGAAATTTAAAATAAAAGTCAATTGTTCTGAATTGGTTAATAAATAACAGACTTTGTATCAACATAGGGATTGGAGGTCATCAGGAGGAACTGATATGCCATTAGGTTTCAATCCCTATTCCTCGACTCAACATAGCAGAGGTGCTAAACATGTGCTAATGCCGTATTTCCTCTGATGAAATTTGATAATCTAGTATTATATTCTAATAATTTATATTCTAATATTATATGCTAATGACGTATTTCTTCTTAGAAATTTATATAGTATCTTATTCTAATACAAATCCAATTATTTAATTATCCATACATAAAAAGTTTTCTAATGAAATATAAATTTTTCTATATTCGATAATGACGATTTAAGCAATATAATCAAATTACATGAAAGTAAATACATGATTAACATGTATTCGGCCCCGCTGCTATGTAATAGGTCTAGGAGTATACTCTGAAATTTGATCATATAACAGTTCCACATGATGACCTCTAATCTTAATTCTAATAAGAAATAAAATTACTGGTGAAATTTGATTATATAGTATTATATTCTAATACAAAATATATTATTTATTATCCAGCTATAAAAATTATCCGCTAATAATTTTTAATTTATTTTTGATATTTTACTATTTATAATTTAAATCAAGTTAAAATAAAAAGTTTAACTTTAAAATAAACGTCATTTTTATGAATTGACTAATAAATAACAGACGTTGTATCAGAATAAGAATTAGACGTCATCAGGAGGATTTGCTACGCTATCAAGTTTAGATCCCCAATTCATCGACAAAAGGAAATATATTAATTAATTATTATTAATAATTAATTATATTAATTATTAATTAGGAATCAATAATTAATATATTTTATATTATGATAATATGGTTTTAACAAATTCGACAGCTGGCATAGCTCCTTAACAATTCAAAAAATCATAATCCCCTAATGTAATTTTGTGCCACACGCTTCCGTGTAAATATTAATTAAAATAAATTTAATAAAATAACATGAAATAAAATATTTTTAATATTTTATTAAAATAACATGCTTTGAGCTAAAAAAAATCGGATATAGTCCCTGGTACTGTGCATTTTTTTCACTTTGCAGTTAATTTGATTTATAAACTTATTTTACTCTAAAATAAAATGAAAACATAAATGTAGCTTAGAAATATATGTAGTTTAATCATCTTTACTATATACATAGAAATAAATGAAAAACAAATAAATTAATAAATTAAATATATTTAATTTATTAACCTATTAATTTAGAAATCAAATAGATTAAATTAATCTTATTAAATTTTTAAGTAGTTATATAATTATATATAGGATCATCTTCAGAGTAAATTTTATCATGTCCCAACTATTTCCTGAGAATCGTTTATTAATCAATAATTATTAATTTTGTAGCTTATATTTTCTTAAACTGATTATGTTACATCAAAATATATAATTTAGATATATATAACAATATTTTGATATATATTTTTAAAATATAACAATTAAATACACTTTATGTAAAAATTGCACAGTCTGTTTTAATTAGTTTAAAATACAAACGAAAATAAATGAGAATTATATTTCAATTGCACTTTATGTAACCACTATGCAATCTGCTCTAATTATTTCAAAATACAAGTGTTCACTCGTGCTAGTAATTGAAGATTTACTAGCTGCAATATATATATTGTTTTATATCCAATACAACAATACATGGTAGATTTTTTAAAGTTAATTTTCTGTAGTTGTTTGTTCATCTGTGATGATGTAATGTAGCTTTGCCTAGTTTCTAATGTTTAAGCTGCGACGTAATACTAATAAATCTAGGTTAGAATAACGACCCGGATTCAAGTTATAGAGTTTTGTGACACAATTTTATTCTGTTGTCTCATTTTATCACCTAAATGTAAGTATTATCGAATATTTTAAACGTTTATTGTGAAACGAACAATCAACTTTATTGAAATTTAAAATTTGTAAATTCTCGGCAAACTGAGTTATATAATTTACCATAAAAGTAAAACACTGTCAACTGCTTGAACGATGGATTGCGAGGTTTTTATATCAAAATAAGCAAAATGAAGGCAAATATTAATGGAATTTGGAATTAAGTCGATTCTCATGTAAAAATATGTCTTATAACATCGGAAACTATGCGATAAATGTAAACATAAAATTCTAATGAAAGAATAAAGCTTCCTCATTTGAAGAAACTCATGAATCTAGTGGATATTGAAATTGAATTTCCATTTAAAGTAGAAGAATATTTTGGAAAACTCCTGAGACCATTTATTCGTCTATACTCTGATAAAGTGATGAACAGCTCTTGCAGAAAATTTCTTTGAACATTTAGAATTGTTTTTGCGTCAAATGACTTTGCTGTCTTATATCAAGTGTTTCACTGATAACATAAAAGATTATGGGATTATTGAACATAAGGCCATCATGACAACAATATCTAACAATATCATCAATATCTAATGATGAATAATAATATCTAATGATATTATTATATAATATTAATATCTAATGATATTATTATCTAATAATATCTTACGTTTATTAAATGATCACACGTTTTCACACTACGAAAATGCTATAAGTGGGGACATTGAGGATCGACATGTATTAACTCTCCCATATGTCCAACGTGCGATGACTGTCAACACTCGGGAGAGAAAATGTCCAAATGACCTTAATCCGTCTTGCTCTAACTGAGAATAGATACACCATGAATTTATCAGGCAATGTCAGTTTTTCAAAGATTACATAAACAAGCATCAAAACTACATTAAACTCAAATCGTTCTCGTAGTCTTGCAAAATTGATCTAACCCTCCGTAATCGTTCTTCGAGAAGCTCTGCACATTATTGGAGAAAAGACTAACTGATTTTGAAAAGAATATGGAAACTGGTAAAAAACATCATCGTCTCATGGTAACTCGTTAACTTGTCCTCGTACCAACAGCAAATCAGATCAGGTAACTGAGTCTACGTATATCGAATTATTTTTTTAATTAAACAAAATAATGCATAAAAACAAAATTATTAAATAATAAATAATTATAAATAATTATAAATAATTTATGAATTAATCAATTTATCAATTTGATAAAAATTTATCAATTTTTATGAATAGACTAATAAATAGTAGACGATCTATCAGAATAAGGATTAAAGGTAATCAGTAGGAAATGCTATGCTATTAGGTTTTGGTCACTATTCCTCGAGCCAACATAGCTGCAGGGTCAAATACATGCTAATGACACATTTCTTCTGGTGAAATTTGAATATCAAGTGTCTTATTCTAATCATTATCTTATTCTAATCATAAGTCAATATCATCATATATAAAGACAATTCTTAAAATTTTATTACAATAAAAGAATATAATAAAATATAATAATAAAATAATATAATATAATAAAATATAACTTTATATATTAAATATTTATTATATTTAATATTATATGGTATGCATGAATGCTCTTACAAAAATATGTTTCTTGAAAATTTAAAGATGTAATCTTTGTTATCTTTTTGATATAATATATTATATCTTTATCATATTATTTATCTTCTTTATCATATTATATTCCTGTGGTTGTTTGAATCCTATCAGCATCACTGTATACTGCAATCAGCGTGGATGGCCCTTATCAACAGTGAGCTCACGCCTACATTTCATGTTTCGGTCCTGTTACTGCTGAACTCCTTGTCGCCGAAATGCTGATGTATATTTGGCTTATATACCAAATTACACAATTTATGTGCTCCTATAGTTTGTAGGGAAGTAACTGTTATTCACAATTCGAACACACAACACACACCGAATGTGTTTATTTTTCCTTTCCGAAAATATTATGACAAATATTTTAATATTACAAATCAAATCAGCTAACTGAGTCTACGTATTTAATATAATTATAAAATAATTATGATTTATTATTAATTATTATTCATGTTATTATCCATATTGTTTTCTTTAATGTCAAAGTACAAAATTACACAATTTATATGCTCTAATATTTGCAATTCGAATTCACCACACACCGATGTTTTAATTTTTCCGTTTTGGAAAAAAGCAGAAAAAATAATATATTATAATATAATATTTTATTATAATATTATAATATAATATATTATTATAATATTATAATATAATAATTATATTATTATATAATTTATATTATAATATATTATTTTTTATAATATATATTATAATATATAATTAT